>JAJHUR010119616.1:1439-45553 GCA_027495735.1 Lutjanus campechanus
CATCAGGGCAAATATGTGTATACATGTACTGTATATGTAAGACATTATAAATTGTCACCTCCTGATTTCTACAACAAGTTTAAACATTGCTGAAATGTTGTATGCTATAGGAAAAATGACATGCAAATGGAAGTTACAACAGAACTTCAGGCAATCTGGATGCTGCTGTGTTTTTCTTTTAAATTAAATTGGAGAGGTGACAATGGAAAATAACAGACATTTGGTTTTTGCCCATGAATTTTGGAACCCAGCTCACATTCAAATCACTATCATTTCTGCTACAGGATAATGACATTAGTCCACCCAGCCATCCCCAAACTTTGGTTCAGAGGGAGATATTCAAAAAAAGAAAAGAAAAAAAACCATACTGGCCAGATTGTCATGAAAGTTTAATTGGATTTTCATGGTTCCCAAGAATAATTCTTAATAATTTTGGTGATCCATTGACCTTTCTTCAACATCAGCCATCTTTCCGCTTGGCCACAACCAGGGCAGGAATTTCACAGCAGTTATGACGGCCATGACCACTGTGCACCCTTGGTTTGGCCTAATGCCCCTCAAATAATTATCTAGCCTGCAGCCACAGTTGCTTTGATGCCCTACTCACATTATCCAGCAGATTGTGCCCTTTTGTCATCTGCCTCTTTCCTGTCAATGTGGTTGTAAGAATCTACTGTCTTTTGTTGAGATTCTGATTGGGCAACATCATGAGAAACGCTGCACATTTAACCAGTGGTAATTTACAGTTTAAACCCGGTAAAAACCACTGGAAAACCACCAGGATATTTAAGTGTGATGCAGACTGGCAGCAGAGAGAGAGCGAGGGAAAGAGAAAGTGCTCATGTGGACGAGCACAAGAAAGGGAGTGTTGACGTGATGTAAACTCTCTTTGATCATGAGGCCTGATGCTAATTTACACATTTGTGGTTTACACTGCAGACTAGAGTCTCTGTTGCTGTATCACCATTTCCTCTCTGTACTTGACTTGCGTGTTTGGCTGCTCTTGTGTTGAATTTAGATACAAATTTATTATTTTGACATACTAATTATTGTTTAGCATTAACAAATTATGAAAAAAAAGTTAAAATTTATATTTCCATGGAGTTAAAACTTTCTTTTTATTTGATGGTCTTGTTGCCCTGGAATTAGGCCTTTGTGTTCTTAAAATATTACACCAAAGGCCAAGTGGCCATCTCAGTCAAATGACAAAATTCTCAGCCTGACCACAACAAACACTATGTTAATGTTACATGACCAGTTTGCTATACAACCTCTGTCTTCACAAGGCATTAACTGAGGCACTACCAGCAAGTCATTCTCAAGTTGTCTTCATAATCTTATGGGTAGATTTCCATAAAGTTTGCCTGATACGTCCATCCTTCCAAAATAACATATCATTTTGCCTGTACTGACTGATTTGATCTTAGAGCATTGTTACTTGAAAGGCTCTAAGAATAGTGATATTCTCAATGCATTGTTTGTTCCAGCCCACACTTGTGTATTGTGGGATGTAAAGAATGACTTGGCATTGCAAGTTTTAACACTTTATGTCTTGTTTTTCTTTCATATTTTGGTCAAGCAGAAAGAAATAATATGAAAGAAAATTATATAAAATGTGGCACCTCAAGGCCGTGTGGGCTGGTGATAATTGCCTATATATATATGAAATGCTGCTTGATGTGTTATTTCTATATTTTTTAATTAGCCTCCAAAAGAGAAGTGAAATAAAGTTAAACACCCAGATGAATACTGCACAAAGATAAAAAAAAAAATAATGAGAAGCAAAAAATGCACCAACAACCATTGTTAACATTCATACACTGAACTTTATCACTTTTTAAAAAAGGTTGACTAAATTATCTTAAACTCTGTGACACATTGGGTGTTTAACACTGTAAATGTTTCACAATGTGTGTTTCAGCCACAAGCTAAATCTTTTCCCCTCCAGCGGTTCCCTTTTGCAAAGGAACAAGCAGCTGCTCAGATTAAACTTTCCAAAACTCTTTTGAAAAGTCTAATTTATCCACTCCATTGTTCTTTTTATAAATTGGTGCTTGTTGGGAAGCATGAAACAGAAAAAAAGAACCCATTTTGACACACCAAGGTAATTCTTTGCTCTATCTCATCAACAGCTCTAGTCAAAAATGTCACAAGTTATTTGACTGTGAAGTCTTTACCTCGGCTTTCTCCTCTGGAGCTTTCTCTACCTGCCGCTTGCCAGTTAAATTTATTTTCCTTCGCTGGCTGCTGCTACTCTCCCCCAGATCTTTCTTATACACCGACTCCTGCTTCAGCACAGCCTGTAATATATTCACTCATTCACTGGCCATGCTTACAGTGTTTGATTTTGATAATACACAATAATAAAATGGTGTTGTTGTGTGCTTTCTGTATTAAACGATTATCACTTTTTAACAGTGATACACAATGATAACACACACACAGTCGCATGCAAATGCAAATTCTCAGTACTCGACTTCCCGGTGAGATGTTGACTCGTGTCTTTGGCTGCTGTTGTGCGGAGCAGGCTGCCCTCCAAAGAGGCTGCTGCATGAATATAGATAATAAAATGTTGCATTAAGTGGATGGATGGAGTCAAAGAACACATATAAATGTCAGATAAACAGACTGACTAGAAATGGAAGAGTGATTGAATGGACTGTGGAGTGATAAACCATTTTATTTGATCAACTCGCAGACCAAAGATGGGAGGAGGACGCAGACTTATTCTGATTAAAGGATGGATTTTTAGCTGTGCACATTTTCCGCACAATCAACTCATGAATAGCCTCATTTTGTGATTGTATTGACGAGGTATTAGGGATGTAACAATACCAAACTCAAGGTACAATAATACCATGATTAAAAAAAAGTCCATAGCACAACGTTTCAAAAAACCCACATATACACACTAAGTTCACAGGAACAACATGAACTGGCACTAATCCATATAAATGTTTAAATTTTTTAAAACAATTATTTAAGTATCACTTCCGTATTACTTTCAAAATCTTTGTGGCTGCCCAATTTTCACTAAACAACATACATGTTGGCAATGATGAGCATTAACTTAAACATGTTTGCCTTTCAGCAAAACTAGTTTTTACAAAGATGTTGCAAGAAAATGAACTTGGTCATTTTGAGCTACTATGCATGTAAGGCTTAAGAATTTCCTTTTACACATTCAACTCCATGTCTCATGTGAAAGTCTCATGTGAAAGACAGTTTTTTGTTGATTGTGTGGCACTGAACCCTTTATGGGGCTATTGAAAGTCAGTTTTTAAATGAGTTTTTTAGCATGGGTGGCACTGGAAATTGTGGCATTTTTTAATACTGTTGCGGTTTGTGTGAGGTAATGTTGTATATTGCCTTTACTATTTTGCCAACACTATGTAGAGCCCGACGCCAATGTCGTACTTTTCCTTCTGCTTTTCTTTTCCTTCTGATTTTGATCCACTCTCATGATCACCGTGCCTGTTAACACCTCCAGAAAGGTGTCATTCTGTGATGGCTCCAACACAAGCTCATTTCCACTTGTGCTTCCGCCACCGCGAGCATGCATGACCTGCCATACCAGTGGAGCATGCTACATGGGCAACAGAGCAGGAGAGACGGGGCCAGGCCCGCAGCTGGGGCCCGGTGCCGTATGCCGAACCACATGTGCCATGGCACTGCACATGCTACAGGGCAGTAGACAGGGGCAGGGTAATGATTTCTCTAGTCGTACAAAAATCTGTATCTGGAACTATCGTAATGTGTCTAATTGGGAATTATTCTGATGCAGTGTGATCTATTTAGCAAAAGGATCTTTTAGTATTCCTCTCGTCCTTTGGTAGAAAGCAGATGGGAGTTGTTTCTTTACCTCACTGAAAAAGAAGAAGTGAATATCATTTTATGATATTCATGAAAAGAAACCTATTTTTCCTGCATTTCGAATACTCCCCCACAACAATCCTGTGCTAATCTGTGCCGTTGCTGAAGTCTCTTGAACAGACAGAGCAATATTTTTGCCCAAACAGCCTGTTTTCAAGGACAGATGATCTATGCCCGAGAGTGCTTCCATGACAACTCCATTGATAATTAAATTCACTGAATTGGTAATAAAAAAAATGTGGTGCACAGGCTGCTATTAGCAGGCAGATATAAAAGTTCTCTTACCATTAATCTCCTTTACATGATCACATTCAATTCAAAATGTGCAAGGACAACTGGGAAATTAATTGCGCTAAAGTATTCTTTTAAAAACATAAGATAAAAGAAAACATAAAGAAGCACCACATAGTGCACAAACTAATACTTGAATAGCCAGTGGCATGCAGGAACATGAAGCAAACTTTTAAAAAATGGGATTTTTGTCCTGTCTGTAAATGAAAATTAACTTAATAAACTCATTTATAAAGGCCACAGCGACCTCTGCAGAGGTCGTTGATCTTCCGACAGTTGCGGAAATTCACTGTCTTCCAACTGTCCGTGACCCAGTTCTCCAGATCCACAAGTGAAAGTGTTCTCACTGTCCCTTCCATTAAGGACAAATTGTACCGGATTGTTAGCAAGACGCAGAGGAAAAACGGCATGAAGTCAGTGTCAAGATAACATCTAGTAAAACTGCCACTGACCTGGCAATCACCCTTGGAAAAATGCTACTGTTCCATCAAAACCAGTATATGACATCATCTGAAGAGTTTCTTACTGCTCAATAAATCATCCGTTCATTTTCTTAAATGCTTATCCTGTTCAATGTCATGACTCATCAAGCCAGTTAGGGCAAAGATAAACCACCCAAGAATAATCACAAAACATAGATCCTCTTCTTATTGCAGTCAGCTTACTGCTATTTCAATTTTTTTTATTACCATTATAAATTTATACACACATGCTGCATATTTAAAATAGTGTAAAATATAATGTAAAATTTTATGTGCTAGATTGCACCCCATTTTGGCCCAGAGTGAAATCTTTCAACAACTATTGGATGGATCGCCTTGAAATTTTGCACAGACATTCATGGTCCTGCGATTGATGGTTTAATAACTTGCTTGCTGTGTCTGTCTGAGTGAGACAGTTGGAGATTGCTGTTAGTTCTGTAGCCTTTGTGTCGTCCTATCAGACTGAGATTGTCGTGTCTTTGTGCTGATTGCAAATTTACCCAAAAATGACAGTGTTAATAACTACATTTAAACCTAATGAGCCTCTTGTGCTTGCAGAGAATTAAACTAATCTATGCTGTGTTGTTTCCTTAAATGTGGCTGGAGACATTCCTCCTGATCTCACCTTAACAGAATAACTTCAGTCTGAGCTGCCTGCCACAGTGAGCATGAGACAGTAGCTGCAGTGACTCCACAGGACTACAAAGACGAGGGCAGCCACATGAGACAATTTGCCTCAGTCTCACACACCTGCTGCTGCAGCATTTATGTGCTGTCACAAGATAGAATTCATGCTGCATATCTCCAGTACATTTGTGTTGGCATCAGCGCACTTTTTCAGATTTAACCCCACATTAGTGGACTCTAGATTTCTTATGGGCTTGTGTTTGCTGTTCATCTACAGAAATGCAGTTTCAGTTTTCACTCATTTCTATCGTTCAAATTAACAAGTCTGATCCGGGGACTGTTTGTTGAGGACTGTTTACAGAATACAGCAATCAGCATCTATTAGTCTGTTGACACTTAAGTATCTGCAGGGTGTTCCCTTCCTAGATCATTTCAATGAGACAGCCTCTGATTTCTGAATGTAGGAGTGATTCTTTTGTTGGCTCGTGATTGGTGCATAGGATGCGGCACAGTTGGTGTCATAGATACATTCACTGTCTGGCAGTCCTGTAATTTTGCCACATGTTGCCATCTGGCCGGGGCACTGTGCCAGCCCCGCTAGCCTGCAGACGTGGCTCCCCGACCTTCATGCCGAAACAGCCGATGTTTTGGACGCTCAGGCCCGCCTTGGCTCCGTTTGGAAGTGCCTGACACATGCTAAATTGATTAAGACTGCCTGAGCGGTAAATGCAGGCTGGCAGAGTTCGGTGGAGATAATCTGAGTGTGACTCAGTGCGCTCTTAAAGGCAGAAGCTGTTGTACTTCGGGTTCCAGTGCTTCCACACTAGCCTCCCAGTACCTATCATTGCTTGTGATTGATATACTTTGACATACTATTATATGGATTCGTGTGACACCCTGCAGTTGTCACATATAATCATGGAACGTTTTCTTTCTTGATTGCAGAGCTTTAAGGAATATCTTTCTTAGTAATTCAAACTAAATGCTACCATTCCACAAAAAAAAAAAACAGTCTTTTGCATGCTGCATGAAGCCCTTTTGATGTCGAGGCTTAGAAATGTAGGCTACATGCTTATTTGCAGGCTACGCACTTATCACATGCCTGGTGCACCTCTTGCAGAGGGCAATTTTCTTCGAGGGAAAGTGCAAGGTTTAGGATTATAGTCTGGAATGATTTTTCTAACACATGTACACACATGGGCACACAAACACATGCACAAACTCACAGTCTTCTTGCAAACCCTTTAATGATGCAACACAATGGGGCTCTGTTAGTAATGCAGCTTTAGATTTTTTTTTAGCATGGAAACAGGGAGCGCTTTGTCGGTGCTTCAGAGCCCTTTTTTCCACTTTCCCTCATGTAAGAATCATCTGTAACATATTGTAAAATATAATCATTGTTACCCTGTTAGTAAGTGTGTGTTTGTCTGTTCTTATACTTGCGTTTTATTATGTCTGATGTGGGATTTGAATCGGTTCTTTGCCAATTTTGAGCATGCAAGCTCATGCTTCAAGTGGTTCAGAACGTGGCGTGTTCATTCGCTTTCTGTGATACCCCATTATATATCACATGATTTTGTCTGCCGTCCCTCCTCCTGACTGGCCATCCATCATGGGCCTTGGCGGCTCTGCCTTGATCTAGAAATCATACACAGATCACCTGTGTAGTGAGAGGGGTGGCAGGCAATCCCTCAGTTAAGGCCAACACCCGATCCATCTCTCCTGACGTGTGCAGAAATTGGAAAAAACACACTTAAAGTAAAAATCAAAGACTTTTGTCTAATATGAAACTTGTCACCATCTCTGGACACATGTCAATGTATTTTTCCATCTCCTCTGAGTGTGCAGAGCCAAACAAAACAAAAAGTACAATTTGTGCTTCCTGACAGTTTGTCTTTAAGTCCCCCCCCTGATGAATATGGAGTTACCGAGAACCTTTTTATATTCCAAGGGTTTTATCTATAATCCATCCAGGGGTATCTCCCGAGAACCCTTTTATATTTCAAGGGTTTTATTTCAGACTCACTCAGGGGGATCTGCTGAGAACCGCTTTTATGGCACAAAGAACCCTTGACTAACTTGAATCCTCAAACCCTCTTCAATCCTCGCTTTCTTCCAGGTTCTTTGGACGAAAAGGGTTTGTAATGGTCTTAGAAGCAAATGGTTCTGGGTAGAACCTGAGTCCTGCAAGAGGAACCCTTTTGGAACCCTTATTTCTAAGAGTGTGCCCTACTCCTGATGTGTGTGTGTATTTCTATTGAGCCCCCCAGAATTGCCACATTAGATTTAACAGACTTGGTGTCACACAAGCTCGAGGTGATTTATTTTGGCCAATCAGTCGGTTAAATCTGATTGGAGGCCTCTGAAGCGTCTTTAACTCTCTTTATCACCAGTGTCGGAGTTCCCCTGCACAGCTTTGCCCCATCCGTTTGGCCCGTTCTGCTGTTGGTTGACAGTCTTTTCAAAAGCCTTACTCGAGGTTTTTTTGCCAAGTGCCGAGACCTTGGAGGAGTGTGCCTTTCCTCTTAGTGAGTCTGAAATCCCCTCTGCTCATGTGCTCACACTCCTCTTGCCTCCTTTTTCTTCTCCTAGTAAGTTTGGCGATGTTTGACCTTGTCAGTAGCTTGAGAGATTAGAGTTTTGGCTCTAAGAACACAAACAGAATCCAATATTCCTTCATTTAGAGTAAAAAAGGAAGTTGCTAAATAGGTTTTTAAGGCTTTATTTATAGAGATTTTTTCCATTCATCAGAGAAAGCATTAACAATGGCTATCGTCTAATCGTACAAAATGTGTGGGAAAAGATAAAGTATACCAGAAAGTATTGAAAAAAACAACACTAACAACATCCAAAATGGAGGGCGCACAAGAAAACTAAAAACTAAAGAAAAAAACACACAAACCCTCTTTGTGACCCCACATTTGAAAAATTACAAAGCGTCCTCATGATAAATGCCTCCTAGCGTGGCCAAAAGTCCAAGATAACATGCTAAAGTACCCTCTATGGTGGCCTTGTAGTGGACAAAACATGCTCAAGTGCACTCTACGGTGACTTTCTAGTGGTGAAACATGCTGAAGTGTCCTATCGGGTGGTCGTTCAGCAGATAAAATGTGTAAAAATGTGCCTTCTAGCGTGGTTTTCCAGTGCTAAAATACCCTCTATGGTGCCTTCCATTGGACAAAATATGATACCCATTGGAGTGGCCCAGTGCCCAAGACATCGTGATGAAGTTCCATTTCAGGTGCCCTTCCAGTGGACACAACATGCTAAAGTGCATCATGACTGTGGGCGCTCTCTCGCCCCTCCACATTCAGGTGGCGCCCTTTTTGTTTTGTTTTTTACTCCTGCCCGTCATACCACCACTGATTCACATAATTTATGAATGGGACTTTTTAATGTTTTTTTTTTTTTTTTCGTAATGGAGCAGTTGATGGCGTATTAGATTTTTTTCTAGTTTGAAGTTCCACATCCAAAATATGGTTTTAATATGTTTTTAATGCACACCATTACATTCCTGTATGTATTGTATTGATACTATAGATTTGTAGGTGCGTGGCATATTTGCATAATGTGTTTTTTATTGAGGGTTTGGAGACTATTTGAGAGTATATAAAATAAATCAAATTAGCAAAATCCACTTTCACAACTGCAGATGAGCTAATATGCTTGCACATTAGGCAAAAAAAAGTGAATTCATACTTACAGTACTTCGCTGTAGTGCATATGCAAGCAGGCTTAGCTCACGTCTCCTCTGTCATTTAACTCAAACACTGTCTCTCCGGGCCTGAGTCCACGTGTGCATATATATCAGCCCCGGCGCATACGCTTCTCCCAGCGCTGTGTGACCTCCATAGATGCCCTCTCAGGTCCCGGCAAGAGAGCTTGGGAATGAGAAATTAATTGCCAAACAATGCATAGCTCCCATCCATTACGGTTCTCATCATGTCAGATGATATCGAAGCATTACCGGATGTCTGGCCGCATAATTTACCGCACCCCCTCCACCACCACCACCATTCTTTCGCTTCCTACATCCCAGTTGCACTCTCTGATGGATTTGTGTGCCCGCCACAAAAGGCTCCATTAAACGACAGGACTTTTATCATCATTTTATTTTCCCACCATTCTCTCCCTCCGGCTGGTGTGGACACATGTAACGTTTTTTGGTGGGATCGTATGACATAAACATTAGGGAATTGATAAGCCTGGGAGCTCAGTGAATCATGGCATAATGAAGAGAGTACTGATTTCCTGAGATGGCTTCAAATGGATGATGATGTTTCATCTGTCTGTGGATGGATGTAAATATTTCTCATCATAGATAAAATTTGACATTATGACTCGTGATTTAATGCTCGACTCGCTGATGGCTGAGAATTAAGAAATGGCTTTGGTTGACATGTTAAAGCCTCAATTAATTTTTTCTCTGCTTTTATTCTACAGGGTTTGGGTCACATTGGGACATATCTTTTAATGTTAATCTCAAATTTGTTACATTACTGTCTTGGTCAACTATGATTATAAGATAACCTCTCCTTCCCCATTTCCATTAAAGTATAATATTAGTTTAATGTTGGCAGTTAGTATTTTTCCAACTGAGCCCTTAATAATGACATTTTGTGACTCTGGTAATTAGGCCTATTAGCTGATTCTGTTCAAAGTACAATTCTACAGGAAAGAGGAATTAGGAATCAGGAATTAATATTGTCTGTGGCAGCAAGAGACGTTACACAACCATCAGAAATTCATGCAGGTTAAAGCAAAGGTTTGATATTTTAGAAAATGTACTTATTTGCCTTCTTTTAGGGGGATTGATACCACTGTGATATCTGTATGGCAAATAGAGCACTGGAGCCAGCATAGCATAGCTTAACATAAGGACTGTAAAAAAGGTGAAAAAAGGGGTTAAGTCGTGGGAACACCGCAACTAGGCAACAGCAGCATGGATAAACTCTTAGCGAGGCTAACAATTTGGCAAACTAGTGAGCGGGTTATGTAATGCTGCAAATGCAAAAGCATAATGAAAAGATGAGGCTTTTAGGAATATCAACATTTTCCTCAGATACTATAAAATTATGAAAGAAAAAGTAAGTATAATATTACAATATATTAACTTCCATGGCTGTTTCTGAAAACGACAGCAAACACGTCACAACTCTGAGCTTTCAGAAAATTTCCACTTCGGAAGCCCCCATTTGAAAGCAGCATTTGGCTACAAACCTATAATACAACACTGTGCACTGTGTATCAGCTATTCTGAAACCTTAAATTTTGCAGTTACAAGAAACCAGCATTAATTTATAATGGTTTTTGTAAATGATAGTCAACACTGATCTTTGCAATGGTGGTCAAAATTGTCTAAACTGAACTGCGGTATAATAAGCTAGCAAAAAGAAGATTTTTCACTTTAGAATTTCTTTTAGCTTCATGTACCTAAAACTTTCTGATATCAGAGCTAACTTTAAGAGGAGTAGACGGAGCTACAAAGTGGAAGCAGCATCCTGAGACCAAACAGCCAAATGAAACAAGTATATGGGTGTAACTTTTTTTTCTGAGAGATCCACTAATAGCCGTGATCTTGGATTTGGGCTTCAAATGTGCTTTTCTCTAAAAATACATGTCCCAGCACCCAGAAATCCCATTTTGCAGGCTTTAAACGGGTTAGTAGAAAATTAATGTGTGACATCACACAAAGACTGTCCAATATTTTCTAAAAGTCTGCGCGAGTGACTGCTGAAGACGTAACCATGCATAAAGGTTCAAATACTAAAATTAGGAGGTAATTGGGTTCAGCACGAGGTTGGAGGAGTCGCTTTACCGTCTGATGCTCGTTTCATTTTTACCCCCCGAAAGCCCTTTCCACCTCTTTTGATCTCCAGTCTGCAGAAGTTTCTCCGAGCCGACGAGTCCGCTCTCGGTGCGGAAATGGCAAGTCATATGAACCGGATTCATTTCATAATAGCATAGCAGGTTTTTTTCCTGGAGCGAAGTAGAGTGGGCTTATCTAATTGTGGAAGCCACGAGCCCTGGGATACAGAGAGAGAGGCTAATTAGTTAGAAATTAACGCTTTGAAATGAAGCACAAAGCTCTGTGTGTGGTGGAAACAGACTTCATGCGTTTGGCGAGGGGGATTTTTGTGCAACAGAAGCTGAGCGTAAATGATGAGTGGAGTTGGTGTCTCGATGAGAGGAAGGCGGGGTGCCCACTGAAGTTTGCGCCTGTCGTTTTATGAATGAAAAGGTCGCCTGTTCAGGTGTAGAAACCCTTAGCATGAGAATCATGAATATCTAATCACTGTCTGTTTAGTATTATTCATTTTTAATCAACTTTGCAATGCCTCTGAGAATACACTGAATCTTAAACATACAGAAAATAAATTACTTTTAAGTTTTGACCCTTTCCTTGAATCATATTCTTAAACTTTGCCTTGTGTCATTGAGGAATACCTTCATTGGACCCAAGGAGATAGTAAACTTTTAGAAATAAGAGTTCCAAAGGATTTCAAAGTAAGGGTCATTGAAGGGCTGAGGTTCTACCCAGAACCATTTCTTCTGAAGAACCCTTTTTGTAAATAAGGGTTTGTCAAGGGGTCTTTGTAAGACTAAGAGTTCGATTAAGAACCCTATTTGGAGGAAATAATTCTTCAAAGATTGTTTAAATCCTTGAAGAACTCTTTCATGAAGGGTTCTTTGTATCATAAAATGAAAGCATTCTCGATAGAACCCCCAGGGTGGGTTCAAGATAAAACCTTTGGAATATAAAAAGGTTCTCAGAAGGACCAGCTGGGTAGGTTCTAGATAAAAACCCTTTGAATGAAAAAAGGTTCTCAGTAAAACCCGCTGGGTGAGTTTTTGTCAGCACCCACACCAAATGGAAAGGTTCTGGATAGAACCCTCAGAGATGATTCTGGGTGGAACCATTACACCATAGAATAGTTCTCTGTAGACCCTCTCATAGGGCATTCTGGGCTAACAGGGATAACCCTTTATGTTGGGTTCTGGGTAAAACTCTCTCTTTTTAAAAGGTTCTACCAGGAAACAGAAAAGCGTTCTTTGATTGGGACCAGCTGAGCGTTTTTTGTTTTTTTTAAAAATTTCTAATAGATTCGACATTGAAATAAGAAATTCATAAACGCAAAATAAGAATTCAGTCATATTTCAATGTCTTCTTTTTGGTCAACAGTTTGGTTTTGTGTGTGTGTGTGTGTTTTATAAAACTCACAACCAAACTCACAGTGAAATCATCTCGAAGGTCACTCACAAGTCCCCCGGAGCATACCAAAGTCTTTTTCACCTCATTGGTGCTCTTGAGCTTAGTTTTTTTCCCCCCTCTCTCTTCATCCCGTTGGATAGAATGGGAAAGCTGGCAAAGCAAAACAAAATGTCCTTGTGTTGTCTCCAAGGCGATAGTGCCGGCAGACTGTGGCTGCTGTGTGCTGCTGGCTTTCTTTTTTGTTTTTTTGTTTTTTTTGTTTTTTTTTCAGTGCTCATCTCATGGAAAAGATATACAAGTTTGCTCAAGGACACTTTCTTCTTTTCCACTCCTGCTCTCTGTCTCTCGTGTGTGTCTTTGCGGGCATATTTAACATGCTGCGTGTTGAAAAATAATTCAACAGAGGGCTCAACGGGATCATCTGGAAGTATGGAATTACATTCTAGACATGATTCCTAGTGACTTTGAATTAACCTCATGCTGTGAGGGCAATTTCCTCCAGCCATATTTCTCTGTGCTGTTGTATTACCTCCAGCATTAAAGAGGATGATATGACCACTTTTATCATTATTATTTTAAACAGATCAGTAAACTAAATTTATCTCATTGTCTTTGAAATCGAGAGATGGCGGTACCAGGATACTTGACTTGGTGTAATCATTAACTTCAAAGCGAGAACATGTAACATTTGAAAGACGAAACGGCTTCTTTTTCATACAAATCAAAAGTTGAGTTCATGAGCAATTAAACGCACCGTTGCTCACTGCAGCACACCATGGCTTATGGTGGCTAATGTTAGTTTTTATAGCAATCCTGGAAAGAAAGATACTCCTGTGTAACTGATATTACCAAGTCAGTTTATTGTTATTATTAGTATATTTCAACGGGTCCCAGATTAGCATTTAGAGGCAAACACACCTAACCTCATCAGGAACATGTTGCCATGTTGCCTGTGAACCCATTCTGCTAGCATGTTGTATTCAGTGTTGGCAAACAGGAGTCTTATTCCAACCCTGAGTCCAGCCCTCACTGTTAAACTTGTGGTCACATCATCTAAATAAACTAAATTAGCTATTTTGGTGGTGTTGTGTATTTGAAGCGCTCCGTTAATGAGGGAAACCTGATGCAATTTTTGGTAAATGTGACTCTCAGCAGTGGTGGCTTTGCAGCCATTTTGCCGAACGTTTCTTGACACTTGTGCACCGAGTGAGAGATATTATTACTGTCAGATTTTTGACACATACAACTCAAGGCTGACATCAGAATCATGTTTATTGCCGAGTAGTTATTCAAAAACAAGGCATCTGGTGTAGTATGTTGGTTCAGGACAGCAAAAATTGTCTGGAATTTACATTAATACAACATGTAGAGGGTGGAGGGGGGGGGCGTTAGAGTCGGTGTCAGTGGATGCTCCAGCCATGTTGAAAAAACTGTGGCGTAAGGTTTTGGTCCTGATGGACCATTAGTGTCCTGCCGCAGAGGGGTGTCTTAAAACATTGATGTTTTTTTCCTGTTCATAATTATGGTCTAAACAATATGACGTGAACAGAACGAGTCAGGTCACTTTAAAGCACCCGGTTTAAAACAGTCTTGGAAAATAAAGGGAAGTCAGTTCAGTTGGCCGCTCAAGTCTAACTATGTAATTTTTAGTGACTGGGAACATTTAAGTGATCCAGAAGAAGAAGAAGATACGTCTCCTGGTGGGGTTTGTGTTTACTTTTTAATTTGTGTTTTCTGCGACAAGCTAAAATATAATGTAACAGAAGCACAGGAAAAGTCAGAGAGTAAATATAAGTTACACAGCAACATCTATCGGATATGTTTTGCTAATGTTAGCTAACATTAGCAAAACATGAGCTTTTACCAGACTGAGTAAAGCTTTATTATAGCACAAAACCCTGGAGATCACTGACCCGAGTGGCCAATAGGATGCTTTATTACTTATGAGTACATAAGTCTGCAAATGTTACATAATTGGCGCTTTAAGCCTATTCAGTGAACGGATGCCACTGATTTGAAATGATTTAAAGCCTAATATATAATCTGGTGTCTTATTTAATACTATGATGCCTTCCTATAAAACTATTGCATCACGTCTCCATGCTGTTAACTTACTTAGATCAGTCTGCATTTTGAAGCAGCTTAAGCAACAAACTCTGTCAGCAAAAAAATGTGTCACAGTTAAAATCTCTCCTGTATCAGCCATCCTGGCCACTACAGTAAATCCCTTATCCTTATAGGCCCGTCTGCACACCTTTTTAGCCACTCGCTTATCGGAGCCTGTGCACCGTGACCTTTACTGACCTCAATATGAGCAGTGAATTTCCATGATCAGATTTCCATGAGGTGCTCTAATGGTCTCCTTTTACTATATGCAGTTAAAGCAGCGGCAGCTGATTTCAGTTATGCGTAAACTGATGCCACTTCCCTTTTACTAGTAGTTGTTGTGACATATTTGAGGTCGTCATCACTTCTGCTCAAATGCAGATGCATAAATAAGGTCTTTCATAAATAATCAAATAAACAGACTGCTGTCCTTGAAGATATTTCTCCCTCGTATTAACATGATCATTGCAGCCGAAGGATCCGCTGGGCTGCCGCGGCGCAGATTGATGATGATGTCTAATAGCGGTTATGGGATGTAAATGGTGATGTCTTGGTGGCTGGTGGAAATGTTAAATACCTATTTGAGCATTCATGTGATTTTTTTAAAGCCCTGTTGATGGGTGGTGGTGTCAGTTTATGTTGGTTGATGAGGGTTTTGTATGAGAGTGTGCGGCCTCCAGTGTGCGAGCATGTGACTGTGCATTAGTGCTCGGTAATTCAAGTGTTTGCATCCATATACTACATCGTGTAATGGCATTTTTTCCAAGATCTCATGTTTTCCACGTAATATGACATTCTTGTTGATAGTCAAGGTTGGGAAGGTTACTGTATTCCAATATAGTTATCAATTACCTGTTTTTAAAAAAAGTAGTCAGTAACTTAATCCAAGTATCACAATATTAAAGTAATGTGTCACTTTCAGTTACCTTTTGAATTGCCTCAGTAGCAAATATGGTGGCATTGTTTTGCATAATCTAATGTTAGCAGTTGGTCTGTGTAGCTAACATTGTGCTTTACGTTGCCATCAGATGACAAAAATGGACAAGTATAAGCCAGATGTTGCTCTCTCTCCCTCAACCAGATCAGTCATTTTACTTTGCAGGACATGAGAGCTACTCATCTACCGCTGCCTCAATTTGTTAGTTTGTTTGTGTATTTGTGTGCCTTTGGTGAAACTTAACTAACTATTTAAAACACCAAAGTCGCATAATGACACAAACTATCTAACAGATTGAGATAGCGGTGGCTCAGTAACTCCTGCGTTCTGCGAGGTAAAATTACTAATTTCACCGTTGGAGTCCGGTTGGTATGGAGAGAGCGATATTTTGCTTATATAACAAAGGTTTCCCGGTCAGAAGAGGCTGTCTGATGGCAAGGTAAAGCAGTGAAAATATTCTAAATACAGCATAAACTTAAGCTGATGTAGATTTTTGAAGGGGGGCCTTATTTAAGTGACTGTTTTCTCCGTCTGTGAGAGAAACTTGGACGTTATACAGCCTGCATTACCAAGTAAAAAGAAGTCTGTATACATTTAGTTCACATTGCAGTTCAATTAGATTCTTGTTATAGTTCCATGTTACTGATGGAGTACCTCCACAGGAGTGTCTAAGATACCTGCGGTTCTTAAAAACACAACAAACTCTTTTGTTAGTGTGAGAAAACAAATACTCAATCAGCCTGGAACTCTTGCTGTGGCTGCAACCTATTTAATCAACCTTGGCTGTCGCTGAATGCTGTTAAGCGTTGGATGCATTGACTGCTGATAGTGGTCTGGTTTGTGTCATTACAGCCCCCGGGCGTCTTTGCGATTCCCAAGCAGTGGCACTAATTTATGCCATCTTATTTCTCTGCTCGCAAATTCACCATACAGAGAAATCGTCCGATTGCAAATTGAAACTCACTGAACTGGATTTCAGCGGTGATGTCTGTTATCTAAGCTCTCTGGATGTGTGACGTCCATTACACCTGCCAACCTAAAATCGACCCTCATTAAATTTTGTTTTGCTCCCCTTTCATACAAAGATTGGGACCATTTGTCACTTCTGTCATTTTGATTGTATCTCTGCATTAGGCGGAAACAACGCCTATCCCAAATTGCATTTTTGAAAAGGCCCAGATTGTGCGTGTGTGTGTGTGAGAGAGAAAATGCTCTCTCATGGGAACTTATTTAAAAGGTCTACAGCAAGCTGCCTTCTTCCAAACCACACACAGTAATAAGATCATGACATACAGAAATGTCAGTATAGCATATTGGAGAATATTGTGCAAAAATAACAATGCAGATGTAAAATGAGTGGGGCCCTAATTACATTTTTTGTTGTTGTTGTGGTTGTTGTTATTTACAGTCATGGCGTTATTATCACAGCATAATAAAAATAACAAGGGGATACTCTGTACAAAAGATGATTCTATCTCTTTTCACTCTATCGGCAATGTATGTGTGATCTTATTAAAGGGGAAAAAAAAGGCATGTTTATTGGCTCCAAATCAGAATGAAAATGATGTACAGGCCAACATGAGTTTTGGGAGGAGTACCCTGCCCCAAAATGTAGTTTAATTAGTAGACGTAATGTGATATATTCTCATAGTTAATTATAAACAGGGGCGAGGATTAGGCATCTCAACAACATAAATTTGAATAAATGTAAGTACAATAGTCAGAGGATGTCAATCAGTTTATTTACATGCAGCAGCAACAGACAGCAGAGGGGACTTTTTGTCTCACAACAAAGCAAGAACTGTATGAAGTGGTCTCTTTTCTGGTTCCTTGAATGTTTTGGGGTTTACTTAGGCTACTTTACTTTCATGATGGAGGATCTCATCTTTGTAAAGAATTTTGTGGCATAGTATTTCCTAAATTGAGGCGATTGTCATAAGACTCACGCAATTTGTGCTACTGACCTGCTAAGCAACTTGTTAACAGCTAAATAGGTTAAGAATAATGATAGACTCATAATGTAATGAGACCAATACATAAGGAGACAGGAAGACATGCATGCACTGACTCCCATTTCTATGGGGGCAGACAGATTGATGTACAGTAGTTGTTTAGTATCTGTGCAGCTCTCTTTGTTCATGTTATGGCAGCTACAGTAAACCATATTAGTTTCATATGCTAAAACATTTATTACAATAATGACAGTATTGCAAAATCAGTAATGTGTGCAAAAGTGAAAACCATCCATCCTTAAAAATGAGTAACTTAGAGCAATGTTCCTAAATAGAGACCTTCCATACTGAAGGAAACAGCTTTCTAGAAAAAGCCTGGCTACTCCCCACGTTCTTAAGATATATTATGAGGTATGATCTCTCTGCGTGTCCTCTGACCCTCTGTGGCTCAACCAAGTCCACACATTCATAAAAGGCCTGTAGCTAAATTAATTTGGGGGCCCTATTTTCCAATCAGAGACACGGGGGAAGGAACAAAAAGGGGACAGAATGGATGAGGAGATGGGATGATTAATGATGGAGAGTCGAATCAGAGTGAGAAGAAAAGGATTATTGTGCGTTGGTGTTATGATAGCCCATGTCCCCAACAGCTCAAGTAAACAGCGTCATTAGCAAGCACCCCCTGGAGTGTAACCGCAGGGAGGACTCACATAGTGGAAATAGGTATTGCAGTTTGTCCCGGCTGACCCAGAAATAGTGTGTAACTACAACATCCAGCAACTGACTCGCAGAGATATGCCCTCCTCAACAGCTCTATTTAGACTGCACAGCTGTAAGCGTCTGTATGTGTATTAGCTTAGCCAGCGGGGGACCCAAACTAGACACCATGCATGCCCATGCAAGTCACACCTGCCAGTTCCAATTGATCCCCTTTGAACTATCTTCTCTTAAACTGACACGTGGAGAGGAGGGAAGAATAGAACCCCTCTGCGTAGCGCTGTCCTTTTTTTTTTTTCCACCAGCACCAAAATAAATTTCCCTCTCAGACATTAATGAAGTGTGACTGAAAAAAGAAAGACATTTACTCTCAATCTTCTTCTTCCAACTCTGCATTTTTTTTCAGAGAATCTGTCAGCTCACTTTGTTTCTTCTTTCCCTTTTTCCAGAAACGTCCTCCTCTGTAATGGTATACATGGACACGACCACCATGACGACGAGGACCACCACTCGGCCGACCACTGTCACCATGACAACCACAACAGCCAGGACTACCACTACCAAGATGCCTGCTACGACGACCGCGATGGCCCAGTGGCCGCGGACCACATCCACAGTGGCAGCCCCTGTCCAGACACTGGTGGAGGGTTTGGTCCCAGAGGACGACGACGACCGGGCGCCACCTTCCTCCAAGCTTCCCAACATCAGGGTGGAGTACTGCAATCCCCTGGTGATGATGGACATCTCCTGGCCCAAGACCAAGCAGGGAATGGTGTCCAAGATGCCATGTCCACCTGGAACAACAGGTAATATAGATTTTTTTGCAAATATTTAAGGGAAAATGATTCTTCTAAAGTCCCACCCCTTTTCACTCAGTGCTCCACATTATAGTAAGCATGGACCTCAGTCAGTTTTCTCCTTCCCTGTCTCCTGTACTTAGATGTGCTATGTTCTAGGCTTGTCTGTGTTGAAAAGAAAACCAAATTTTAAAGATGGTTAAAAGACATTGTTTGGGGACCTGTAAAAGCAACATCAGCTGCGTTTCTACTCAAAGTACCAGGAACTTTTAGTCCCAATAACTACTTAATAAGGAACTAAAAGTTTCCTCAGCCCATTGTTGCCTGCACTTATGATTAAGTATTATTATATTATTTAAATTGGCCTGCTAACATATGAAAAAGTGATATCTTTTTAGACAGAATTTTTACACGCAACTCTACAACTTGTCGTTGGACTATCTGTTCTGTGCCTTCTTTTGTAACTCCATGTTGATGTGTCGAAGCAAAAACAAAAACAAAACAAACTAGGTTACAGATTTCTTAAAATGGTGGCTGAAATAAAATGCTGCAAGTACTTGACCAGTCAGAAATGTTCAGCACTTGAAAGCCCTACCCCGCAAAGATCCTGTACTTTTGGAAAGTACCATTCCCCCCGATAATGTTAGCACAACGCTAATGAGCTAGATAGCTAATCTACAGCAACCATATACTAGCTAGTTAGCTACCGCTTTGCTAACATTTACTAAGTTATCATGTGACCCTATATGTCCCTTTTACAGGAAAAGGGGAAAGTTGGATGAGGTACCAAGCTTGCTCAACTTTTGTTCATTCTTATTTTTTGTAATTTTAGTCATTATTCCTCACAGTCATTACCAGATTAGATCAGGGAACACAGACTCTCTAAAAAGAAGTTTGATGTGGGGAGGAACATGAGCAGTCAGAGGATCATCAAGTTTTAAACAAACCCCCTGGTTAGCCAGACTTATTCGGAGGATAAAATTAGGGCCATCCATTCATCTATTTATTCATTTTTGGCAACTAATATGGGTCCAAGCTGGGATGGCAGCAGGCTGCAGTCACATACTTCATTCATTTGTCTACGACTGTTTTCTGTTTATGTTTCATTTGTCGGTAGGTCTACCACTTTACAGTACGTGGAGCGTCAATAGAGTATAATAATGGATGACATTACACGTCATTCCAAATAGCCACATGCAGTTAACCTGATTAATCTTCCAAAACATCAAAAATGGTAAACTCTGCTGGTGGTATATATACATTATTTCTTTATTCCTGCACTCTGTGAGGGTGTCAATACTGTCATTAGGAGACACAGAGTACTGTGAGTCTCTTCGCCTTGATATTAGTCGTTGGTGTGTGTTTTGTTTATGTTTACACTCCCCCTGCAGCACTTGTTCTCTTGCTTCCTGCCCCCCCCCCTTTTATTCCTGACTCACTGATGCAAGCCTAAAGATAGCTTAACATCGCATCTGTATGGAAACTAGTAACTAGTACACCACACGCACTCATATTTATTTCCTGTCTCTCAGGACACAATTGGTGTAATTAATTAGTGGCTAAACACATTTGTGTAAGGCGTTTTGAAAGGGCTGCTGAGCTTTGTTTACCAGCCATCGGACCATTTGTTTCCATATATGTTGTTCCAGTTCTATCTTTGTATTAATACAAAGAGAATGAAGTCAAGTGTGCATTAAGATAAAATCGATGTTGGCTGCTTTAGATATAAAAGCTTTACCTCAGAATATAAGAATATCAGAGGGCTGATCTAACCAGCGCTTCATATTGTAATGAGACCTGACCACTGAGCATTGATTTTATAAAGGCCCTGATGTTATAAGGTTGAGGATAATGCTGCATTCTTAAAGGGGATCTACTACGCTTTCCCTTATTTTCTGTCATATACAATCTGTTACAATATCGAATCTTCACATTACATGCCAGCAAAGTTTCAAATAATAAGGTAAATGTGCATAATAGCAATCCCTGTAAGCAAAAAGCTCAGGTTTCAGACTGCTCTGGGTGCAACATTTCCAATATATTTGTTCTACTTTTTGCATACAGATTTCTATATTGGTCGTCTGCTCACCAAAGTGTTTCAGAGCAGCTGCTGGTTTTCCCTCTGATGGCCTTCCAGCTGTTCTGCCTGAAGTCTCTGTGATTAACGCAGTTTCTTGATGGGCAGATCGCTTTACCTGTTGCAAAAGTAACTGCTGCTAACTGTAATTTAACTCCCATTAGCTAGTTAGCTCAGTTAGCAGTCCTATTAGCAACTCCCTGCTGGGTTTACCCACCCTGAGCCTGAAAACTTCCTCCTTGTTGAAGCTCCTGTGCTAGAGGTGTGATTAATTAACTAATAATTAACTGTTAACTAAATTAATTAACAAATGGCAGCTAGATTTAGCAGCAGTTAGCGGTTACATTATGTGACCCATAACCCATTAGAGACTTCCATTGGCTAAGAGACTAATTTCTGGTTTTGCTAACTTAATTGGGAATAAAATGATTCAATAGTCTGGTATCCACCATTTTACAGCTGTTATTTTTCACAATCCTAAGTTTATGGGGTAAAAGTCTTTTTGAGCCACTGTGAATCATGTGACGTTTTCATTCCACAATTTAGCCACTATCTCAACGTGACTCCAAAGCCTGGCACACTTCCTGGTAGCTTGCCTTTTAGGCTTCTGGAGGTTGGCCAATCAGACGAAAGATGGCTTCTAGGAAGGAGAGCCTGAAAGAGACATGAGCTAAATTGACTTGTTTCAGACAGAGGATGAGCTGAGGGGCTGCCTAAAGGGCCAGTATAAGATTAATAAAAGATATTTTCCTGTGAAGCATGCAAACTTACTCCAGTGGAGTCCCAGAATAAAAATATAGAGCTGGGAATGATCACAATATGTCCTCTTTAAAATTATCAGTAGTGCAAGAAGAAAATAAACTTTATAGACTGCTAACCTAGAAATCTTGATATTGTGAGGTTTCTGTTGTCAGAGAATATTGTTGCATAAATAATGCAGCTCAGTGGTGGTAATCCATTATTACAAACCCTAAAGAAGAGGTAAGGCATAACAGATATGTTAAAATTTCAAAATGTGCCTTTAAGGAATGTTCTGAAACTTGTGTATCATGATTTTTTTATAGAGCAAACCTAGATTGGGGGAGTGACATCATAGCCTCAAATCTGGCTCGAAGCCTTTAAAAATCTGTTCATTTCATCAATCAGCACAGAGTCAGACACACACACACACACACACACTCACACTCACACCACACATACATACAGGCTTCATTAATGGGCAACAGCAGCACCCGTCGAGACCTCACTAACAGCCGTCATATGGCAAGATAAGAGGAACACATACCCCATCTCCCCTCAGCGCACTCTTCAAAGACGCTGCTCTTCAGACGACAGTGCCAAGCAGAACACGACTGTGTGAGCTTCCTCTGCCACTCTTTGAAAGTTCCTCGAGCTCCCCCTTCCATCTACCTCACTTCGCTCGCTGTCATCCTGTCTCCCCTCCGACTCTCTCCTCTCTTACTCCTTGCTTTCATGCTCCTTCTCCTGCCTCTCAATACAGCGGGAAATGCAGAGTCCCTTATCTTATAAACCCATCAAACATAAGGCTGTCCAAGGTGGACTGGGGAAGGAAATTATATGTCAATCAAAATTTATATCTCTTAATGCCGGTCGTCTCGCCCTCCAACGCACCCTCCCTCTAAGTACAGGCAGTACAGCAAGGGCAATTTAATGTCAGCATGTAGCCCTGCTGATGTCAGCTCTGGTAGTATAGGTGCAAGTTATTTAAGGTACATGGGAGAAAAAGTCAAAGACACTCTTTGTTTTTGGAAAACATCCATTGGATTATCAGATTGCCACAGAAAACTGCTGATTTATACTGAATGTTTCTTAATTAAAAATTTAATTTATTAACTATGCTTATGAAGGTAATTTCACTCATTTGTACTAAAGCCCAGATGGAATATTGTACACTTGAACCAAGAAAAAAACAAACAAACAAAAAAGTGTTTTCCAAGGGTTCTATGAAAGACTGAAGGTTCCTTTAACAACCGTTTTTCATCCAAATTTCTCTTTTGGGAAGAAATAGTTCTTCAAGCATTGTTTAAATCTGTGAAGAACTCTTTCATCAAGGGTTCTTTGTACCATAATATGAAAGGGTTCTTGGTAGATCCCCTTGTGGGTTCTTGATGAAACCATTGGAATATAAAAGGGTCCTCAGTTGAATTCCCTAGGTGAGTTCTTGATAAAACCCTTGAAATTCGAGAGCCTAATTTTGAAGTGTTCTGAGCATTTCCAGCAAACAAAGACGATTTGGAACCTGAAAAGCTGGTTCCCAGCTGGAACCAAAGAATAGCAGGTTCTCCTTGGGAACCAAAGAGGGTGTGTCATATTCTGCAGGTTGTTGTGCATTGAGCAGCACCGTCTGTTGACGACATCCTTGATTACAATGGCTCTGCTCAAAACTGGTGGAAATGTGAGCTGGTTCATTAGATAGCACCAAGTCTCCAAGAAGCTTAAGTGGAACCTGCTCAAGCACCAGAACTAATCCAGTGGAAAAGGGCCTTGAACGGGTTCCAAGTGGAACCTTTACAAAAGGTGCTACAAAGAACCAAAAAAGGGTTCTCCTATAGTGTCAAGCTGAAGAACCCTTCATGGTTCGAGTTAGGACTTTTATTTGCATGAGTGTAAGACAGTCACTCCCTGAACCACATCTCTGTCAGCAGAGACAGTTTTCTCGAACCAGCTTAATTGACCTTTCGTGATGAATTCAGCTATGGCAGACTTAATTGGCACCTATTTTGGCGTATTTTTCTTTCTCATGCAGGAGTTGAACTGTCACACACATGCAGACACTGTCTGACTTTTAATGATTAAATACAGACGGTGTCTGGGCGAGCTCGGCTGGCCTCAAGTGAAGCAACTTCATTTTCAGTCACTATAAGATAAAACCATCCAATTACATTTTCCTACATCCATTAATTTAATCACTTAAGAATTGTGTTTCTTAGGACGTTGCAGTTTTATTTGGACAAGTTTTTGCAAATAAGAAAAGTGGAAAATACAGAAGAATTGGGCATTAGTTGACAAGAGTGAAAGCATTGTGTAGTCTGTCGCTCTATAATGGGAAAAGGGAGTAAGAAGAATGAGAAAATGTGGCTAAGCTTGATTGTCCCCCAAGAGATCTGTCAAAAAACATACACATACACACGCACACAGTGACAGACACTTTACAAAACACATGTCACTGTAGCTGTTCTGTCTGTCCTCGCATGGTTCTATCGCTTGATCTAATGAATATCACAGCGTTGTTCTCACTGAGCCACCGTCTTTCTTCTCTCTAGGCGTGGCCTCATACATGTGCATGGGTCCAGAGGGATACTGGGACCCCCAGGGACCCGACTTCAGCAACTGTACCTCCCCCTGGGTCAACCTCATCAGCCAGAAGGTACCAAGCTGCTGATATAATGAGCAGAAAATGTGCTCACAGTTGGTTTGTTTGGAAAGTGTGCATTGTTCTCTTTTCAGGATTCATCGCTTTATTTCTCTTTATAATACAACAATTTGGTGCTGAATTTAAGCGTTATTTTAGTGTGTAAATGTGTTTTTAACATAATTGTATCAGTTTAGCTTGTTTCACAGCTCACATTGTAAATCGAGGGTATAAGCAGTGGTGGAGGAAGTATTCAGATCCTTTAGTTCAGTAGAAGTACTAAAACCACACGGTGAAAATACTCTATAATTCATGTATTTGCTGTCAGGGACGATACACATTGACGCACATTGTTTTTTAAATAGTTTATTTAGCTTAAAAAATAGGATAATTTTCTAAACCCACAAAATAACACTTAATATTTCAGTTTATCCAGATAATTGAGTTTCAAAATCACCAGATTTGGAGATACGTGAACAGGAAGGGTTTGGGGAAAAAAAGTAAAATTTGTACTTAAGGCAAGTTTATTCTTTATTGCGCCATTCAGACACAAGGCAATTCAAGGTTATTTTCAGGGGCATAGAAATACATTAACAATAAGACATTATGAAAGCATTAAAATTGCATTTAAAACGTGTTTACTTGCATTTAAAAGGTGAAAACAAACAGGTAAATAGCTTAAGATTTGGGAAAATGCAAGACAATAAAAGCAAAAAAAAAAAAAATGATTACGGAAGTTATGTTTCTACTTTATTGAAAAGCTGCAGTAAACAATAATGTTTTGAGCCCCAGTTTAAATGAGCTGACAGTTTCAGCAGACCTCAAATATTCAGGAAGCCTGTTACACAGGTGGAGAGCATAGAAACTAAAAGCTAATTCACCTTGCCTGGTTTTGACCCTGGGGACGCTGAGTAAACCTGTCCCAGAGGAGTCTGGGTGCTTCGCAACGTAAATCAGAGATGTATTCATGCCCGAGACCATTTAGTGCTTTATAAACTACTATTAGGATCTTAAAATCCATCCTTGGACACACAGGAAGCCAGTGCAGTTATTTAAGGACTGGTGTGCTGTGTGCAGACTTGAGTGACTGTACTTAGTTACACTCCAGTTTGAGGTATAAATATCGATTGTACTCGGGGGGCTTTGGATTTTTTGTGTTTGTTCTCTGTCTCTTCTTAACTAGTCAGTTCATGTAATGGATTATCCAGAAGTTTTACTCAGTAGGAGGGTTGTGCATGTTTGGCGGAGTGAAAACCAAAACCACAGCACCATATAGTCTAATGGACTGCTAATAGAGCACTTTCTGTCCTACGACATGATAGAGCAGTCAGTTGCATTCCATCCTTCTCACGCACAAACGATTTTCTCCTCCTCTACGGGCAAAGTTATTATGCAAAGCTGCGTATAAAGCCTCCTATGTTTAAATCTGTAATAGAATCAGATCAAAAGAGGGGAAGGTTACTGCGAGTGAGGATCGGGGGGTGGGGGCGTGGGGGGGGTTCCAGGTTATGAATCGCAGGCGATGTTGAAAATGTTCTCCCTTAAACTCATAGGACCCTGAGGCGTGCATGTTATAACACTTATGATCTACTCAACGGCACAAAGCTCGGCCCATTAAACAAACGGCAGTTTTGCAGATATGGATGGAGAATGGCTGTTGGGGAACAAAATAGAAGGGAGAGAAATTATCAGGTGCATTTCAGTGCAGCGCCATTTGAGCGGCGCAATAAAGCTCCACTACAGGCTGCTGTTTGGAGAAATTAACTAAGGCAAAGTTATTTCCGAACTTGCTACAGAGGCTGTTTTGCTATTGCTGTGTTGTTGCATGGATTCAGCAGTACTCGAACAGAGTATTGCCTGTTAAAATCTACTTGACAATCAAGTAATGTGTGTATTTTTACCAGAAGTGTTATTAATCTTTTTTTTTTTTTTTTTAAAGCAAATCACACTTCAGCAGTTTGCCTGTCGCTTTGCAGACAGGAAGACTTTAATGAAGATCAACGTGTCAGAGATCTGGGATGCCCATCTGGCACTTCATTATTTTATATCTAGAGCCATTGTCCTGTATATGGCACTGCTCATTACCAGTGGACAAAATGAGAGAGGAAGATATGGAGAATTTAAAAAAAAACGAGAAAGAAAGAAATGACACTAGATAAGCAGAAAGTGAGAGGAAAAAAAAAAAACAGAGCTATTTACCCTGCATCCCCAGCTCCCCTCATTAAGAGACAAGAGCAGGGAGGGAAAAGAGGAAAACATCTTCCGAAGACACGTTCCCCTGCATACACCTCTGTGAAGACCAATTTAAGCAGCATAATTGGCTTGACTAATAAACTCACAGGCGATGATAGCAGGTGATGCCAGAGTAAATCAGGATCGGCCTGTTTTAGTTGGTGTCACTGCGGTTTTGAGGCCCATCTTACTGCACCGAGTCTATTAGTTCAAACCTTGGCGGAAACTGACCTTTGAACCACATCAGGCCAAACGGGTGTTCCGCATTTAGGCAAGCTGTCTGCTAGTCAGATTACTTTCTGTTCATAATTAAGACCAACTATTGCATATTTTTTGTATCAAAGTTGTACCCATAGCTATGTGTGCATCATGTAAAAAAAAATTCAAATTATCTGAAGAAAAATATGGCATTGCACTGAAATGAACTAATTGTAATGTTTCTAAGTTGTTGGATAAGGCCCAGTTATTTAAAAAGCTTGCAAGTAGAGACTCTGGTAGAGATATTAAAAGTGGAAAATGGTTGATGTCAAGGGGCGCCTCTTCACATTATTAGGTAGAGAGAGCTAGGTTGAGATGTCCACTGTAATTTGGTTTGTGGTGAATCTCATTAGCCGAGAAACACATGCCTCCATAACTCGCAAGTTAGATATTAGGAAGTTGCGACTGGTAAAGAAATAGCAAGGGACATTTTTCCTGCTATTGCAAGGAAAACTACATGATACGTTTGACTGTTGTGGTTTAAACAACTGACGTGTCTTTTCCCTCTGTTCTCTAGTAAATTTGAACAAGCTTGTTTACCGTAACCTCAGTCAGATTTCTCCTTTCTTGTTTCCTGTGCTTATACACTTTGTGCTAGGCTTGTTTATGTAAAAAAAGAAATCCACATTTTGAAGATGGTTAAAAGATGCCACCGTGGGACTCTTAAAAGTGACATATAATGTTAAAGTAACTTATCGCTTACTGGCTAGCTAAAGATTGATGTAGATTAGGTAGCTAGTTAACTAGCATTTCTCTAACATTAGCTGTCAGATGAAACTAGCTTGATAACAATTGATGTAGACTAGTTAGTTAGTTAGCATTTTGCTACTATTAGCTAATGTAAGATGTGACTCATCTTCATAATTTGGTTTTCTTTTCAACCCAGGCAAGCCTAACACATGAATACAGGAAACAGGAAAGGAGAAAGTTGACAGAGGTTCTTGCCGAGGTTCCTCTTGGAACCAAGCATGAAAAGGGGCGACACTTCGGAAGGGTTGCCTTTTAGTTATTGCTACCAGTCTTTCCCTTCTCTCAGCTTTACATTCTCAGTTTACAATGATAATTTACCACTCAAATTTCTGATTGTTTGTTTTTTTAAACAATGGTCCTTCATTTTAGACAGATACAGAGAAACACGGGTGTCAGATTTTTAGCTGGTTACTGTTGATTTTATCCGTTTAAATGATAAAAGTTACTGGCAGATTTTATCAGCTATAGCTAGCTAGCTAATTAAGCTAACTCTAGCCACATGAAGTGATTGACAATGCTGTCTCTAGTTGACTTTTTAAGGTTTCTTACTGACTGCAACTGATATAAATGACAGCAATGTGAAAGGGTCTAATTTCTGGCTATATACATGATATAAAATCATCCAAACAGACTCAGGATTAAGCTAACATGTTCCAGGCAAAAAGTCACCGCCTGCACCAGTTTATGATCCCTGTAGAAGGAAATCTTCCTGACTTCTTAACTCTTATACTTGTCTAGATTTGAAATGGTGTGTTCAGAGAGAAATAGAAAAACCTTTTAGCATTGGGACTAATGGATGGGGTTGCTGGAGTGTAAACTTCTCCAAATCCAAAAAAAGAACAAGATAGAGCTGCTAACATTAGCCTAAGCTCTGATAGCATTCAGCTCCAATGCAGGGGGAAAATATTACACAGTGGATGTGCAAGTCCTTTTTTTTTTTCAATACCCTGTAAGCCCAGAAACTAATGTGGAAGGCTAAATATGTGAAAAATAAAACAAACCTGTTTTTAAGTCTTTTAAGACGAAAACAACAGAAGGAAAACTCAGAAATAATCATTGATATCTTATTTTTTTCAACAATTCCCGCGACACGAAACTCGCATAAGCTTTCAAACATGAGAAAAAAACAAATATCCAACAGGATCTGTCCTCTGTGTGCAACATATACACACACACTGCCTCTCCCATGCTGCAGTGCCCCCCATTAGTTTCATAAAGGTGTAAAACTACCTGGGGAAATTCCCTCAATAGTCGATTTCATAATTGCTTCCGGATACAATATTTGCTCTAGTGTACACTCAGCTAGAGTACCAGGTTGCCACATTAATTGTGTGCAGTTTTGCAGCAGTTAGGGAAAATGTATAGGTTAAACGGCATTCATTTTAAGTGGCTTCACATTTGTATATGGCAATTTGTCATGTTTTCCCATGTTTTACTGTGTGTAGGTTGTGGATAATAAATTGCAACGGTAATAAGATGCAACAGTGAGGAAAGTAAAGATGATGCTTCTTTGGATTCTTTTTCAGTTGTAGATGAATAAATTGCAAGTTCAGTCACAATTTAAATCAAGTGGGTTTTTTTTTTTTTTTTTCCCACAGATAAAGGCTGGAGAGACAGCTGCAGTCATTGCAAGGGAGTTGGCAGAGCAAACCAAGCGTAATCTTCAGGCGGGGGACATCACCTACACGGTGAAAGCCATGGTTCAGCTGGTGGATCTCCTCGACGTCCAGCTGAGGAACCTCACGCCAGGCGGGAAAGACAGCGCAGCACGGAGCCTCAATAAGGTAGCGAAAGAAACTGTTCTCTAAGAAATTTCAAAACTGCCCTTTCTTTGCTCCTCCTTTGCTTAAAAAGAATATCCGGAGTCGCTAACAGGCTGGATAAACATGACCTGTAGGAATGGTGACCTATACCCCTGCTTGTCCACACTGTTCACATCAACCTTCGCAAAGGGAGCGGGCTCAGAGTGAAGGAATTTTAGGTGAATCATTTTACTCAATAGTGCCAACTTGTAAGTCAACATTTTCATTCTGACTCCTGAACCTTTTCTGAATTTCTGAAATGGAGACCTATCTACCACAAGACCTCAATCCAGTCAAACCTGAACAGTAGGTATTTTTTTAATGATCTACTATTTGGCCCGGTGCTGTCAGATAAAATGATATCCACCATTCCCCTGTGGTCCAGTGCATACTAAAACACACCTTCAATATCAGTGGAGAGCTCCAGCACATCTCTTCCTCTAGTATCATGTATTATGCTATCAATTTTACCTTGATTTCGTTTAAAAGATGTTATCCATATGTCATGCTTGTCAAAAGCGCTACATTTGCTCCACTTCATTTTTAACTAATGGGACCAGGTTAAGATTTCAGCGGGTTGGATCTATGCTGTGGGAGAGCTTCGTTTTGAGTTTTTTTTGCTGAACCTGAAGCTAATGCATTTATTCCCTGATTCACAGCAGAGCACAGCACGGGGCACTCAGGCAAAGCGAGCTAAAATAATACTTTCTGTCTGCTGAGCGGCCAACAGAAAAGCAAACATCAGTGAAATTCAAAATGTCAGTCGTTAATTTGCTGGAGCGGCTTCACTTGTAGAGGAACATGAACACCTGTTCTCGGATGGCTTTTTCGGGACGGTTTTTATTTCATTGCCGCAACAGACACAGATGTCCCCATTGAGATTTTAGTGCCAGTTTTCTCCAATGGAGAGGAGAGGCAGTAAAGATGGCCAAAAGGCCTCAGAAGGGAGCGTGATGAGTAAATTCACATTGAGGAGCAACTACAGTTTATAATACCTCTTGAAAAAAGAGCTTTCTCGTAAAACGCAGCTTTCAAGGTAAACTCTTAGAAATAAGGGTTCCAAAGGGGTTCCTCCTGAAGGGCTGAGGTTCTACCTTTGAATAAAGCCTCATCAAGGCTTTCTTTTTTAAACAAAGGGTTCCATTAAGAACCCTTAGTCTTCAAAAATCCAAAGAACCCTTTTTGGAAGAGGCAGTTTGTCGAGGGTTCTTTGTATCATAATATAAAATGGTTCTTCGTACAACTGCCTCAGTGGGTTCTAGTTAAAAGCCTTGGAATGTTAAAGGTTTCTTGGTAGAACTCCCTGGTAGGTCTTTTCCACCAACGTGGAACCGAACCCGTTACAAATCAGTATCCAAATCAAATTGGTTCTAAAACCACAAAAGTCAGTTCCCAGCAGGAACATTGACAACATATGCAGCACCTTCCTTTGATGACACTCTTGATTACCATGGTTCTGCTCACAAATGGAAAGGTTGGCTGGGTCACTAGATAGCGCCAAGATTCCAAGAGTCTTGAATGGAACTGGTTCAGGAACTAGAGCTAATTTGGAGGAAAAGGGCCTTGGATGGGTTCTACATGAAACCGCTGGAATCTAAAGAGGTTCTCAGTCAACACATTACATTTGGGTTCTCAATAGAACCTCTCATATGGACTCTGGGTAAAACATTTCGCAGAAGGTTCTAGGTATAGCCCTTTATGTTGGGTGCAAGGTAAAACTCTCTGATAGGTGTTATCCATCATGGAACTTTTGAACTGGAGCATTTCCACCAAAAATAAATTGGTTTGGAACCCGCAAAATTTGTGTAGAGCCTCTCTTAGGGGATTTTAGGTGAAAACTTTTCACAGATGTTTCTTAGCATAATGTATGGTTCTAGGTTGAACTCTCTGAAAGGGTTCAAAGCAGAACCTTTATAAAAGGTTCTATTCAGATCCAAAAACAGTTCTCCTAAGGTCCTTTTCCACCAAACTAGTTCTGGTCCTTGAACCAACTCTGTTCAAGATCCTTGGAACTTTGGTGCTATCTAGTAAACCAGCCCGTGTTCCCACCAGTTTTGAGGAGAACCATTGTAATCAAGGACGTCATCAACAAAGGGTTTTTGGTTCTAACTAGGTACCAACTTTTCAGGTTCCAAACCAATTAATTTTTAATGGAAATGCTCCAAACTTTTTCAGAATTAGTTGCTTGAACTGAAACGGCGCCGGTTCCATGTTGGTGGAAACGGCCTGCTATGGGGACAAGCCGCAGAACCCTTTGTGGTTCTAGGTCGCACTTTAATTTCAAAGAGTGTAGAGGCCACTGCGATGCCCAAGATTGTTTGCAGTCTTAAGTTTCTCTTGTAAAGACGAAGAAGAAATGAAAACAGCTTTTAAAACCAGGAAAATTTATTCAAAAGGTCAGGGTCTCACCTTTGATTTATAATTCTGTGTCCTCTTATATACACTCCACTCTTGTTGTATGGTGCATCTAAGGAGAAAAATGGCCTTACAGCTTTCTCTTGTGTTCGACTTCCTTTTCCTAATGAGAGCTCTCCCCAAGGAAACACCGGAGCCCGCAGAGCTCTTCCTCTCTGCTCCGACAGTGGCTGATGTTTACCTCCTGAGTTCAATCATTTTGACACAATCTGCAAAGAGCTAAGCGAATTAAAGATTTTTTTTTTTGATAGCGAAGCACAATGCTCTCTGCCAGCAGACAATGAAAGGATTGAGTTGGCAAACGGTGAGATCAGTGTCGTTTTCATGATCAAAGGGTTGTTGGCTAACGGTACGGACGGGACGGTTTCCAGAAGAGTGGGCTGTGATGTAGAGCAAGAGGCTCCTTTATGGGGAAATAGTACTCTTTGGAGCTAATCTGCATGGGATTTAGCACGGTACCAGAACCTAGCTGTTAAGCCACACAGTAGCTCTGTTGGCTACCCCACTTGTATCAGAACTCAATTAAAATTATTCACTCTCCATGCAGCGCTAACAGCCTTTCTTTGAGCCTGAGCTTCCTGTCATTTTCCAGGTATGCTAAATTGTTGTTAGCATCAAGTCTCCTTCAGTGGTGGCAGAGGTTTAAAGGATTAGTAGCTCACCTGAGTTCTCGTGTGAAGTTTTCAAATGAAAAATAAAAATGAAACAATATGTTAACCTTGAACTCACATTTAAGACTGTCTTAGGTGTATTCCCGCATCTCTTGTATGTCTTGTTTTGGTGCTAATTAACGCTAGAGTCTCTGCTCTTTTTCCAAGGTAGTGTGTAATTAAAGTTAAAGTTCCAAGGCTAAGGTGTTGTTGTTTTTTTCAAATCTCTATTTGAAGCAGAAATGTATTTAAAGTGGAACTGTTTGAGTTGTTGACCTTTTGCTAACTTATGCATTTTCTTTCGGTTGCAGCTTCAGAAAAGAGAGCGCTCTTGCCGGTTTTATGTTCAGGTATTTCAACTAAAATTTCCTCATTGCCTGTACTCCATTCCCTCATTGTGGCAACTTTGCTCTTATTTTCGTCTTTAACACATGAGTACTTTGACACAAGTTTGACCTTTTGAAGTGGAATGAACTAGCAAAGAATTGAACAGAAGGCCACCAAAGTCAGAAGAAGTATTCTTCTCTTAATGCTGATGTTAAATCAAAGGGTCAAATTTCATTTTATCATTTACATCCAAGTTAACACCATCAGTGCCTCAGACCTGAATGTGTGAGTCATATCACTGTAGAAAAGAAAAGTTAAGAAAACTTTTTTTTTAAGTAAAGCAACCAGCTGCAAAGACTTTTTTAAAATTTACTAAAGGTTAAAATGTTGTGTCTATTCAGGCTAAGAGGTTCACTCAAAGTGCTGTCTAAAGTTTGTCCAATTTAACATTACTATTTAGATCTACTTATGTCCTTAAGTTCACCTCAAGTGCTATCTTACATTTGTCAAATTTAACGCTACTCTTCAGATTTGTGCAGGTACTTTTGTTCATTCAAAACACAACCTTAATTTTGTCAAACGTACTATTCAAAACTACTCATGTACTTAAATTAAGAAAACTTAAATTATTATATTTGATCTGGAAACAGTGTGTTCCATGTATGTGTATAGAGTAAAACCTAAAACGACACAAACAGTGAACTTCTTAACCCAAGCTGACACAACAAAAACAAAAATTGGCTTTGTGGGCTTTAAATTTTCTCTCTTTGCTTTTCTTTTTTTACAGTGCATGTCATCATTTCCCCCTGCATGCACATGTTGTGATGTTCTGTTTCCTCCCCTAATACGTTTGGCCTGAGCATGAGGCTGAGAATGTCTGTGTTTTCAAACGCCATATATCCATTGTGGATTTCTCAGGTTTCTCAATCATTTTAAAAATGCCCTGAAACTATCACATCAGCACTGCTTTCCAGCGAAATAACCCACATACATAAGTGGATAGCATCAGTCAAAAATTGAGCTCTCAGGCATGTAATGCACTCCCTACATTTCTCAGCAAATGCTTAAGAGCCAAAAGAAGTGACCTCATTATAACAGCAAGTCAACTTCTAACTACTAAGTCAGCCAAAGTCATGGCATGTTATGATTCTCCCTGATGCATAATACATATGTGTCCCAATTTAGGGGGGGGGTCTCTATCGCTTCACTCAGCTATTTCTCGGGCTACTGAGTGATTCTGTTATCCCCGGGGTGACATTTTAGCTGTCATCAGAATCATTCCTACCTTGACAAGAGAAATGTGGAGTAAGTTGACATCCCTGTCTTCCATACAGATGGCTCCAATAAAGCCGCGCATTAGAGCCAGATGTTGCTTTATATGTGTGTTTCTGCAGCGCTCATGTTGAGCAACATGCATTTGCCTCAGTTCCTCTGAGGCATGTCAGAAGGCACTTAACTACATATAGTGATGTGATTGTGCAAGTGACATCCAAGTGGAATGTGTATATGTTTGTATACAGATGAGTGTGCTCACAATGCAGATGAGTTTGTGAGTTTCAGACACTTAAAGGATAAGGCTGGTGGTATTCTATATCTTTCGTATCATCAACAAAGACCACAGAAAGACCAAGGATTGTCAATTATTTGTGTAGCTTAAGCCTGAAGTAGCTCATTCTTCTGTGCCATAGACCTACACTGTTGATCTATAAAATATAAACATATTGAACCACCCTGTCGACATGTTACTTCATTACAAAAAAAAAAAAACATGGGTGCCTGTTGCCATAAATATTTTATTCTGGGAATAAAAATAGTCAGCTACAGATGCACTATTTACACACCACTTTTTCTGAAAACTACAATACCCAGTCATTTTAGGGAATTGCTGTGCCTTTTTAAAAAATTAAGGCAAATGCTATTACTGTAGCACCCGGGTCTCAAAAGCCAACAACACTATTTGCACCCAGGGTGGAATAGCTAATGTGACAATTTACGCTGGGGTGTATATAGCTTAGCATGACAGAGACAAGCGCCTACTATACAGTAGGTGTCCAAAGCCAGCAAAGCTATTTGTACCTGGGGACGAAAATAGCCAATTTGGCTATTTGCAGCTACCTGGTAGAGAGAAATCATGACCTTTTCCTAAAGTAGGTTTGTTTCCTAAACCTAACCACACTGCAACTGAACACTAAAAATAAAATAAAAGCCATGAAAATCAAGTCAACTCAGCCTAAAAACTAAAAGTCAACACTAACTTCACTCAGGAATTAAACCCCAGTCTCTCAGGCCAGTTCTCAAACCCTGTTCAACCAGGGGAGGCACCTGCATGTTCTCTGCAGAGACTTTGTCACTATTTACATATAAACTATGGGGATAAGTGTAAATAGCTGAACAATAGCCGTAATGACTCTTATCACCTGTCTGGAAAATAGACACTCTGAAAATGTGATGGGGAGTGTGTCACACTAGCACCTCTATGAACCTGTACTTTGGTTTCAGGAGCTGCTTCACACATGCAGCTTCATTCAGGAACATTTCACTCCTTTGCCTTTTCACACATTCCCTGGCAAAGGTGGAATAGATGGGGTAAGGGACAAGTTGCTTAAAATTCAGGATGCATGATTTGTGAGCGGAAGGTAAGGTATGGCAGGAACATTTTCATTTAAGTAACACCTCAAAGTGCCATTTCTCATGATATAAAGCCTTCAGTCATGACCAGTGAAGCTGCTCTTTCAATGTAAACTCAGTTTATATTGCACTCTTGTATATAAAAATATTAGTTTGCTTTATGCTAAGAGAAATTGCATAAAAATCTCTACTATTCTCAATGCAACTATATGCTGTTCTACCTGCATCTGAGTCCATGTTTCTGCCGTGCAGTGAATACTTTGAGGATGTATTGTACCATACATGACTGTACACTCCACTCAGCTGTGCACATCCTCATCTGCTCAGTTCCCTTGCCGGGTTGACAAATTCAAACAACAGTGAAGAGCTTTCACTTGACGAACCGGAATAATGGAGCAACATCTGTGGCCTTAGGTAAACACAGGCATTGACTGCACATGCTGCCAGCCTTTGAGGGGCTTTCATTGATTAGGGAAATTTGGCAATGTTTTCTCCAACAGGGCCCTGGTGGTTGACATAAGTGGGATTAGCAGAGGAATACAAAGCAAATGAGAGGTGCACCTGCCGCTGTCGTCCCTCTGCTCAGAGACCACGCGTGGTGCTGAACAGACTTCGACACCACTTTGGGAAAAGGCAGATTGTGCGAGCGCAGGTGTCATTGCGGTGAAGGAGGACGCAGTCAAAATAAAGTACAGTTCTTGAGGTTGATGTCTAAATGAGTTGAGGAGTGATTCTCGCCTATGTTGAGGGCTTCTTCCGTCTGGTTTAAGTGGTAAACAATGACACTTGAACTCACCTGGTACTGAGGTGTTCATCTCGTTAGCATCATCAGGTAATTAAAACACAAAGCGCTTCATTTTCCTGTTTCAGTTACATACAACCCCACTTCCAAAAAAAGTTTGGATTTTGTGTATAATGTAAATATAACAAAATCCAGTGAATTTCAAATTACTTATATTGACTTATATTCTGTTAAGCACAGTACAAATACAAGATATTTCATGTTTGAACTGATAAACTTCATTGTTCTTTATTGATTTGGAGCAACACGTGCTGCCATCCAGGTGACGTCATTCTCAGAGATGTAGCTGCTTATTTCACCAAGACAATGCAAAGACATATTCTGCACATTTTACAACACTGTGACTTCACAGTAAAAGAGTGCTAGAGTGCTAGAATGGCCTTCCCGCAGTCCCGACCTGTCTCCCAATGAAAATATGTGGCTGATTATGAAGTGAAAAGTACAACAAAGAAGAGCTGTGACTGTTGAACACCTGAAGCCTCAGTCCAAACAAGAATTTCGCTTTGAAAAGTTCAACAATAAGTGTCCTCAGTTCCCCAATCTTTTTTTGGAGTGTATATTTACAAAAAGTGTGTATTTGGAGTGTATATTTACAAAAAACAAAATTAAAGTTAATCATTTTGAACATGAAATATCTTGTTTCTGCCTGTATGCGATTGAATTGTAGTCACAATCTCCCTTCCTGCCTCTGTTGATCCTGTGCAGATGAAACAATCATTAATTCTGACTACTTCTGAATCTTTTTTTCGTTGTTCATAAACAGTGTTCTCTGCCACATGTCATAGCCAGTTTAATCCCAGTGAACAGGATTTGGCCTTGATAAAGCTACAAAGCGTATAATGATCAACTCCCTATGTTCAACATTTCCCCTGCAGGAATGTTGCTCTGTTGTGCCCTTTGATTTCGAACAAACACGATAAAAAAAAAAAATAGCAGCCTGCCTCCTGTGCCTTTTGCTCATATTAATGGCAGCTTTTTTATAGGCAGTGACATTATGTTTGTCCAATTACTGTGATTATGTCCATCCATGTTTTACCAAAGCTAAAGTCCAACACGCTAGCTTCTGAAGGCTTCTTCCCCCGGCATTTATTTTGTTTTAGCAAGTTAAAGATGTGAGATTTATAGCAAATTAGGCCATAAACTCAGCTATTTCAACACATAAAAGATCAAAATAATATCTTGTGCCTTAGTAGGAGCCAAGTGAGTGTGAATTTGCAGGATACAGGGAGGATATTGAGCTCCGACCCCTCATTAAAATGACACCTTTGCATGCAAAGATGACTAGGGGGAGTGTCAGGGTGCAGAATGACCTTAGAGCAGGCGAAACGGAGGGAGGCTCCTCGTTCGGGAATGTAACGAGATGATAAAATTTCCCTGGTAGTCAATTTGTTGAAAGATGAAGATAACCACATCCTTATAAACAGAGACCTCCTCATCCTGCCTGCAGAGCAGAGTTCTGCCTGAATAATCTGCGAGAGCCGCTGCTGCTGGAGTGGAGGCATGTCTCAGACATTCAGGAATTTACATTTGTGTTCATAAATTTGCAATTTTGCAAATTGTCTATCAATAGACATACAGTATATACATTTAATAATTCCTAAAAAGCCAATATTCAAATAATGGCCCAGTCTCAAATAATAGCTCAATCAATGCTGATTTTTACAGCACTGAGTCCATGTGTACAACAACAGAGACATGTTATACCAACACATTCTCACTCCCAACTTTTCAAATATGACAGCTTGGTCAGTGGCCCTACGTTTCAAACTATGATGTTGTAGGTACCCCTCTAGCATGTGCAGGGCTACATGGTCATGTTAATGTTAATAATATATGTGAACGAAAGCGGGCTGTCAAAATAAAGCAAAACAAAAAAACAAAACAAAAAAACTACTTGGGTAGGTTTAGGAAAAGATCATGGTTCACACATGTAAAGTAACATATAAGTTACATACAGAAGTACATTAAGTAACATCTTAAAAAGAAGTCAGTGTTGACTATTGGTTTCACATGGGACTCAATACACGGTCTCCTGAGTGAAAGTACTGCGTTTGTTTGATCCATCATACATGGACTTTCTCTCTCTTCATACTAAGTCAGCTGACTTTAACATCACATTAAAACACAATGCCAGAGAGGCGCCTCCATAAATGATGCTTCAGGGGTTCTTACAGCGTCATAGCTGGGAGCACAGTGGCACTGAACAAGCTTCGTTATTCGACGTGCGTGAGAACGTGCTGGTCATACTCACCAATCTGCTACTGAATTTTTAACAGAAAAGCCGTTATCATTCCTTAATTATTTCCCCTTGCTTCTACTGTGCTGGTTTTTGTTTTTTTGTTTTTTGTTTTTTGAGTGATGCTAATTTGCGGCAGTGAAACTCAACTCTGCACATGTTTCAAATTCATAAAAATTAAAGCATGTCATAAACAATATTTCAAATTAAAAGCCTTCCAGAAACTAGAGAGATGATGCCCTTTGGCACTGGAGGGCTTTTTATATGAAACATCTGTGTAGGAAACGTCAAGTTAAGTAACATGGTATTCCTATTTATAAAATACAATACATTTACCCAGAAAAGAAGGCATGTCTCTAATTTAAGTCTATTCCAAATGAAATTCTGCCTCTCTTTGCTGTTGAGTTAAAAAAAAGAAAAGAAAAGGAGCTGGTATTTGGGAATTGTACAACAGTAAGATGAAACCTAAGACACAAGACAAAGAGCACAAAGGTAATCCCTCAGAAACTCACATACACCCCGCTTACTACAAGGAAAAGGTTTCATGAAATATTAAACAAGAAGGTTGCAGAGATTCTCAAAGAAGACGGATGATTTTTGCGAGCAGGTACAATGAAACACAGTGAATGAAATACAGAAATGATGCAACGGCTTCACCTGTGCCGAGAGACATCGAGTCAGATAGAAGAGGACGCAGAGAGAACAAGATATCCCACCTTGTTTGTGTTGTTTCCCTCCCCCCCATTTTGAAATCAGCCTTCAACGTCAGTGAGAGAAAACAAGTGAGAGGAGCGAACAGGAAGGGAGGAGTGAGGAGAAATCAGGGGACACAGAAAGCCAACCGGCAAGGGAAGAGAGGGAGATCAGCCTCAGCCAGAATCAATTTCCCAGACCCAGAGTTCATTTCATCAATCAGCACACAGATAGAAGCACACACACTACGGGTTGGCCTGGACTCCTGCCAAGCGCTCACTAATGTCCACCTCTCCCTTCCTTCCTTCTGCATCGGTATAAATGGCCCGTGCACTGCAGCTTTTCACACCCGGTCATCATCCTGGTTCCAAGTGGAACATTCCAGCAGTGAGTCTAGTTGACGATTAGCATTTCCGCATGTACCAGCAATACACTCTGAGATATAACAGTTCCACAGGAAAAAAAGGAAGAAAATAAGGGTTCCAAAAGGGTTCTTCCTAAAGGGCTGCTGTCCTACCCAGAACCATTTGCTTCTGAACAAATAAAGGGATCATCAAGGATTCTAAATGTTCCATTAAGAACCGTTTTCATCCAGAGAACCAGTTCAACAACGGTTCTTTGTATCATAATAACAAAAGGGGTTCCTGGTAAAAACCCTCTAGGTGGATTCTAGACACAGCCTGAGGAATATAAAAGGTCTTGCAGTAGACCCAGGTATAACCCTTTATGTTGGGATCTAACCTTCATAAAATGCTCCAACTGGAACCAAAAAGGGTTCTCCTACTGGGCCAAACTGAGGAACCCTTTATGGTTCTTTGTATTTGTATCATAATATAAAATTGCTCTCAGCAGAATCCTCTAGCTGGGTTCTAGATAAATACCCTTGGAATATAAAAAAAAAGGTTATGAGTAGAACCCCCTGGTTGAGTTATTGTAGGCACCCAAGAAAGGTGGAAAGATTCTGGATAGAACCCCCAGAAAGAGTGGAGCCATTACACCACAGATGGGTTATCTGTAGAACCTTTCACAGATGGTTCTAGTATTACCCTTTATGTTGGCCTCTAGCTAAAACTTTCCGAACTCTGGAGAGTGGAACAAGTGGAACTTCTAGAGAATGTTCTACAAGGAACCAAAAAGGGTTATCTTATGGGGCCAATTCAAAGAATGCCTATTAGTTCTTTGTCTCACAACATGAAAGGGTTCTCAGTAGAACCCTCTAAATGGATTCTAGCTAAAACCCTTGGAATATAGAAAAGGTTTTTGGTAAAACTCCCTGGCTGAATTGTCGTTAGCACCCGAGGAAGGTGGAAAGATTTTGGATAGAACCTGCAGAGAGGGTTCTGAGTCAAACCAGTGCACCTGTGAAACCTTTCACAGATGGTTCTAGGTTTCCAAGTGGAAACCTTATAAAATGCTCCAAATATGGGGCCAAACCAATGAACACTTTATAGTTCCTTCTCGCGATAAAAAGGGGTTCTCAGTAGCAGCCCCTGAGTGGATTCGAGATAAAACCCTTGGAATTTAAAAGGGTTTTTTGTAGTGGTTGGTTCTAGTTAGTACCCTTCTTTCTCGGGGTGTAGAATATCTACCTCTTTCACTGCTGGTTTACATTCTTTCAGCACAGGAAAATAAAGTCGGTAAAAATGGTGGGGCGGTTGCGGCAGCAGCAGCAGCAGAGTGAGCTGCATTTGACAGATGGAGTGGCAGTGTGCTAATAGCAGTAAAATAGCAGCAAGCCACCATCACGTCCCTACGACTCAACTGCACAGACTCTGATGATGGTAGTGGTGTGCTGCTTGGGTGCACCCTTCCCCCTCCACCCCCATCCTTTCTCTGTGCGTTTTCCCACCGAGGCTGGAAATGATCTCCTCACACTGATCTCATGAAATTTATGTAGAACGAGCACAACGTTTTCAAAATGCAATTATCCTGCTCTGTGCATGAAAAGTGAGAGAAACAAGATTCCCCATATGGTGACGGATTACATGGAGGAAACACAAATACAAACAGGCAGGGTTCTGGCAATGAAATTGCATCATGGCAAGAGAAATCGTGGAGGTACGGTTGGTGTAAATTTATTAACCGTCTAAATAAATTTTTCGATTTTAAAAGCTGTAATTCACAGCTAACGTTATTATTTCACCATAACCAACCAGCCACCCGTGACCTTAAAGGGAGAGTTGGGATTTTTTTGAAGTGGGGTTGTGTGTAGGAAGCTAAGCAATGTACTGCTGAGGACAGGGTCAACAGCAAAACAGATTTTAACTTCTTCAAAAAAGGCCCATCTAAAAAAACAGCCTTTTCCAACAAGAAACTTGTGCTCAGTATCGCTCTCTCCAAAGCCACCAGACTCCTTTTACAAAAACAGTCATTTTAACTCACAGAACACAGGAGTTGCTTGTCTACCACTGCCGCGATCAAGTAAGCTAGTTTGTGTTATTGTGTGACTTTGGTAAATGTGAACTAACCATAAACTAAACTTGGATCTCATGCAATAACACAGACCAACTGATTGAGGCAGGAGTAGACAAGCAACTCCTGTGTTCTGCGAGGTAAAATGAGTGTTTTTGTCTCAGGAGTGTGGTTGACGTGGAGACAGCAAAATTAAGTTTCCCACTGGAACAGGCTGCCAGACAGCAAAATAAAATAAAGGTGAAAAGAGGTGAAAATACGAGACATATGTTATATAATTTGTTCAGTTGTGTACTTACATTATCCCAAAAGTTTCCAACTATGTTCAAATGCAGCGAAATAAGTAATTTATTCAAGGTAACTGTATGTTTCCTGCTAGTCGATGCTAGCTAGCTGCTAGTCGCTATAACTTACATACATCCGATACATCAGAGAGTGAGGAAGGAAGTCAGGGCACGTGAGTAATATCAGCTCATCCGAGACTATGATTACTGTCTGAGTTGTGTCAGATAAATTTTCATCGGCTACGGTGGTTGTTAAACAATGAAGACAACGATTCCCATTATCCCACACTACTTCACAACATCAGACTCTGTTCTTTGTGATTGTTTTAATGTGAGACAGACCTAGCTGCAGAATTTTCATATTGTGCGTTTAACGAACAAGGTATCACGTGTTAATTATTGAGCATAAAAGGAGCTGAGTTTGTTACCTTTGCACAGTCAAGCTAGCTGTTTCCCTGTGTTTCCAGTCTTTATGCTAAGCTAGGCTAACCAGCTGTGGGTGTAGCTTCATATTTACCATATGGACACGATAGTGGGATCATAGTACCATCAATCTTTTCCTCTATCTCTCAGCAAAAAAGTGAATAAGCCACTTGTTAGTTAAACCAAAACACCGTAAACATGAACTGTGTAGAATTCATCTGTTCCAGCGCTCTCATAAAAGAGCTTTTTGGATGTGTATGTTGCCACTTTGATTAGACTAAACCCATCCATTAACCTTCAAGGTCCCATAAAATGGCTTTGAGATCTCTTTTTTTTTCTGTAGTTTGATGTTTTTTTTCCATTAAATTGTAGGTTGGGGCAGGATTTCATTTAAGAGTTCAAACATAGGCAGGAGGGTGACTGCAAAATAGATATTTGTCTGAACTGTTTATTGTTGCCACTTTTTACATGGACAAAGAAGAAGGGGAGTGATGTGATTTCTCCCTGAATAACAGACCTTGCTTTCATTTGACAGCAGCGGTGATTTTTGCAATGTTGTTGTCCAAATCTTTGACACCCTTCATGCTGCTCATAAGTTCAGAGACAAAAATATACCCACAGGTTTTATATGGAAGGAGATGTTTGGCTGGACAAATCCAGAATCTATGATGACATTTTATTGGAGAGACTTTTTGCACATGCCCCTGGGTGCAAAATCTGTCAGCAGAAATATTTTGACACTTAATAGGGAAAGGAAGTGGCGGCTTTGATATAAAAACATGTAAATATGCAGATTTGACATGTATTTGGCATTAGATCCAGAGCTGGGATTTAAAAAATACTGACATAAAAAAATATATTGGAATCGACCTAAAAAAAACTCACCATGTAGTCACTGTATGTTCAAAACTGGTTTTCATGTTTTCAGATAAATTCATGGACTATGCTCTGTTTGTTTTGGCAGAATTTGCAGATGCGTTGGCTGATAAAAGTGTTTATAAAATAGTGTTTTTGAAACAACAGAACAATGGTTTTTGTTTGTTGAAGAGGTAGTTTGACATTTTGGAGATTACACTTATTTGTTTTCTTGCTGATAGCTAGGTAAACAAATCAGTGCCATTCTCATGTCTGCATGGTAATTGTTAGCTTAGCTTAGCACAACAACTAGAAATGGAGAAACAGGTACCCTGGCTCTGACCAAACTTCACATCATCTGACTACCAGCACCTCAAAAGTTCACTAATATACAAGTTATATCTGGTTTGGTTTGTTTAATCTGTGCTGATAGAAATGGTGCTAAACTAACCAGTTGATAACATACAGACAGAGTGAGTGGTTATCTAACAACCTGTGAAAAAGCAAATAAGAATATTTCCCAAAATATCACTGGTTCTTCACATTTTGATACTTTGATTTTGAATATAAAACCCCCAGATTCATAGAAAAAATGTGAAGGAAATTATTTGGTAAGACAATCAATACAACTCTAGCACAAAAACTTGACATGGGAAATCACATAAAAGTATCTAAGTATGATAATCATGTGTTCCAGTGTTTTACATTACATGAAACAAAAACCCTTCACGCATCTTAAAGCTATTTTGATATTTTGTTGATTTGGAGGCCTCTGTGGACAAAAGCAGCAGTGATTTCTTCAGAAAAACCACAAAATATCATGTCAAAAACAAAATGATCTAAATAAAAAGAATAACTATATAGGAATAGCCAATCTTGTCGCCGTCATTCAAAGCATCAGT
>JAJHUR010119617.1:8885-27610 GCA_027495735.1 Lutjanus campechanus
CTTCAATCTCTTAGAGTTTGGTTGAGACTGCCTGACAGAAACCAGGCTCAGTCTAACACTTGAAGCTTGGGGGTCATGAGCAACCTGAGCATATTCTACACTTTACTGATGTTTCACTAGCGACTAGAAGAGATGTGAAGTAATTAAATACAAATACTTATTTACTGTACTCGAGTAGACTTTTCAGTTATCTGCACTTTCCTTGACTATTTATTTTTTGACATTTTAACATAAATATCTGTGCTTTTACTCCTTACATGTTCAAAACAAGCTTGTTACTTTAGTTTTAATGCATTTGAGGGGAATTATTGATTATTTTTAATTATGCAATTGATGTGAAAAACGATGTGAAAGATGTAACAAGTGGATAACGGCGTAAAAGATGGAAGACATCAATGTGAAAAGACAAAACTAGGTAAAAGACATAATGAGTAAAAGATTTAAAGACAAAAATGGTGCTAAAGATGTTAACGGTGAAAATAACATAAACGGAACAAGAAAAAAATGAAGTAAGAAGACAAAAAGGGACAAAAAAACATTATGGCAATGACATAAAAGGAACAAGAAAAACATTAAAGACCAATGAAGAAAACGATGTAAAAGACATTAGAAGACAAGACTGTCAAGACAAAACTAGGTAAAAGATGTAGAAGACGTAATGTCCCTCAGAGGATGATTTTTTAAACTTTTATACTTTGAGTACATTTCAGAGTCTGTACTTTTTCACTTTTACTCGAGTAAATAATTTGAATCAGTACTTCTACTTTTTGCTGCAGTGCTTTTTACACAAGTATGTGTACTTCTACTTGAGTAAAGAATGTGTTTACTTTTGCCGCCTCTGGTGATTGGTGTTAAATGATGTGTATAAAACAAAGTTCAAGCAAAATAAATACATCACAGTGCTTATCCACTGCTCAACATCATTCTTTCTCTGCAGAATAACAAGAGTGTTTTTTTAAAATAGTGTGATTTGATTGAAATGTAATTTAATTTAGAGAATGGAGCCAATCACATACTTGAACTTGAAAGCACCCATTGAGTACATCTCTGTTCTGGCACAGCTGTGGTTCCAGCCCATATCGCAGCTGAGATTAATGCTGTGAACATACGGTAATGTGCACACTGTTGTTCAAGGTGTTCTCTGTCACAATTGCAGGGAGGAGGAGGAATAATATATCATTAAGGCTTGTGGTTCGATACGAGACAACAGTGGTTTTGGATGAGGAGTGACTTTCATGTAGAATACTAATACATCAAACGGTTTCCTATGAATGACTGTTGCTGAAAGCAAAACACTGCACAGACTGCTGATGTTTCTGCTGAATATTAAATATTTGAATGCTGCTTTCTTCTATAACCTAGTGCTTTGGCTGGATTACTTATGAAAACATGGACTGTGCAGTGGCGTAAGATAATTACTACAGGACCTAGTGCATGCTAGTTACAAAGCACACGCTCACAGACATCGGTGTATATCCTTCATAGGGGAGAAAAATGCAGTATTCTTAAGTATCATGGTTCTATTTTGTTTTTTAACGATTCCTTGATCGATTTTTTTTTTTGTTTTTTTGCATGTGTGTGTATAAAAGCCCTTAGTCTGTTAGCTCGATGCTAACTTATAATGGGAATTCACATTGACGTGCTACCAGACATTAACATAGCAGTTGCTCTAATATAATCTCAACGAATCGATCCATGTATTTCCTCTGTAGAAATAAACTAAGAGCCGCTAATTTCAACACTCCACACTGACCAGCTACAGCAGCCTCTAAGGGTCAAAACTCAAACTCAAATACCGCTCCTACTTGGAACATTGTGTTCCAGGAGAGGGCAGGACATGAATTTATACTTTATTTGTTCTTCACAACTTGAAAAGTTTGATGTGGCACTTTACTTCAAAAAGTTTATATTTTAATTGTTGAACATTTTATTTAGCACTTTCATATGCAGTCAGGTTCAGGGGTTTGTGTTCAAGTTCAGTTTCATGTGTGAAAAATGTTAATTTAAATGCTCACATTGTGCTGTGTGAAGTTTTCAGGGGCTCTATTCTTTTTAGCTTAACTTATCTTATTTTATTTTATATTTTATATTTTATGGCACCAACTATATGTGTAACAACAGCTAAAGTTTACTTCAAAAAAATATTTAGTTTACTACTTTTAGATGCAGTGTTGCAGTGATGCTGCAATAGCAGACTGACTGACATGTGATTTGCATTGTTGGGCACATTCCCACCAAAAAAAGCTGCAAGAAGAACTTCAGCAGTAGTGAAATGGACACATGGTGTAAATGTCAGCCGAGGAACGCACAGTGACTGAAGTGAGTGAGGGGTCGGAGTTAAAAGTAAGACTTTAAAGTTAAATAAATTCAGTTCAGTATTTTGATCAAATGCTTGTTGGTAAAAGGAAAAGAGATTAAAAGCTTTTTGACCAACTAAGCTGATTTCTGTTTATACTTTAAAAAATAATTAACTAACAGTATTTTTAATTACATTTTTTAGTTATATTTTTGACCTGTCTGATAACCTTTTATTACATCATGTCAGTTTATGGGCTCTATTGATGACTCGTTGTCCAGCTAACTAAACTATTGTATTTAAGATGATAGAAGATAGATAGAAGCAGGAAATAGACGGGGAAACTTGTAAATTGTTTAAAAACAAAAACAAAAAACTTGAGCTCCCTTGCATTGGATGTTAAAAGTTAGTAGAAAGTGAAAACAAGATGTTTTTTGTTCTTATCTTGGTAAGAATGGTAAAGTTTTCTCTTACCAAAGAGAAAAGCAACGATAAAAAAAAACATTGGTGAATCCCAGAAATCAGTGGGTACAAACAAATTAAGAACACATAGTGGACACAAACCAAAGTATAATGAATTTGTTATTTGTTTGTGAATGACTTCCTGCATGAGGCCAACTGTTGGATTTTACGGTGGAATAATGAGCTGGTGAGGCTATTGTACTGGGAAGGCTGAGAGGTCAAAGAGAAAACTATCAGAACCAAGACGATCAAAGTGTAAACAAGCATCAGTGCCTGAGAGCAGGAGGAGGAGGAGGAGAGTTCTGTTCCATTGTGGTGCTGAAATTACTGCTGACTTTAACAAAAGGCATTTTTGGGTGCAGTAACCTTAAAGAGTGCACTCCTTTTTGATATAAAGGAAAGAGACGATGGTAAAATAAAGCCTATAGCACTTGAAGAGAGATCCAATATTTAACAAAAAAACAACACAATGTCCTGAAAACTGGCCAGCTACACAGAGTGTGAGACACCAGAATCATCGTCTCGTTGTTGGTTCAGATAATATCACCTTAATATCCTCTTATTATTCATGAGGAGCCGCACACACACGCACACACAGCAGGTTTACTCACATCTGAAAAACACAGACACAATCAAAACCAGGCTGATAACTTTAAACCCAGTTAAATAGAGGCACAGCAGCCCATCAGATACCCCAGACCCCCTTGAAAAAACATTTGTACTCACCTATTTGAATGACATTCCACAAGCCTCGCATTTAACAACATCCTGCAAAATATATTTAATATTCAACAGCCTGTCAGTCTGGGCAGTTTGTTCACCCAAACTAACTTGTATCATATTGTTTCGTCACATATTCAAATAGAGACATTGGACGTCAACATAGCTACATTCTACCCAGCGGGGATGTAAATGATTAATTATTCATCAATTAATCACCAATAAGCATTTTGTCAATTAAAAATGTATTAATGGATAGTCTTGAAATGGCAGTAATTGTGCCTCATCTGATATTGTTTTGTCCAGCAGAGCCATTTGTTGAATAAGGAAACTTAAAGTCAAACCTAAAATGTGCATTTCTTGTCTTCTTGTCCTATTAATGATCAATTGTTAGTGTTTCCAACTATCAGTTAAGGACAATGCACAAAATGTGCAACCCTGGGGCGGAGGTTTAGCTCAGTTAGAGCGTCCGTCCCATGTATGGAGGCTATCAGTCCTCTGCAGTGGCTGCTGGTTCGACTCCTGCCTTCTGCCCTTTACTGCATCATCCCCTCTCTCTTCACCCCCCTTTCCTGTCTGTCTTCAGCTATGCTATCAAATAAAGGCACAAAAGCCCAAAAATATAACTTTAAAAAAAAAGAAAAAAAAAAAGTGCAACCCTGTGACCCAGCAATCGACATTGCACATAATACCAAATAATTAAATAAATAAGTAATTCATTTAATTGATCTTTTTTTTTAGATAGTTTATATAGAATAAGCATATTAATTAAATATATTTCTGGCTGTTTTACCAAAAATAAATGAAAACCACAACAGACATTGGTCCATTTTTGGCAAATTGCAGTAAATTTGGTTCTTCTTTGAACACAGGCATAGTTCAGCTGTTACTATCTAGGCTTGTAAAGGTCTGTTCACTAACAACACAACAACAGAGGGTCTTCTCACTCTACAGGTGCCCCCCCTCAGGTCTCAATTAAACAGAAGATTATGTTATGTAATTTAAATCTTCAACCAGTGATCAGGGGCGCTCCAAAGAGCTTTCAGTGTCATTTCTCCAGGGAAAAAGTTAATTGGGTCAAATATTAATGACTATATGATTTATTCATCACTATAAATAAAATTAATAACTCCTGTGTGAATACTGCTTAGTTATTCTGTTCAGCTGCCATAAACCTGTTTTTTCATATCAAACAAGTCTTTCTAGACGCCGTGTCAAAGTCGAGAAAAGATGAAAACATTAAGACAACTAGACTTCTCAGCTGATTCAGGCCGAGTTAGCATTAGCATTAGCTCACATCAGACAGCTACACTGAAATCTGTTTGTGAGTTATTATTTTAGCCGACAAAAAATGAGAAATGAGAATCCGCTTTTGTTTACCTCTTTAAGGAATCACAGACCTCGTGCTTCAACAATCACTCCTATTTTCGGCGTTAAATCTGCCACCAATATCACCGTAAACTACATAAATGCAGTGTGAGAATGGAAAGAGGTTTACAGTAAGTAAGGAGGGTGGTGCTTAGGGAAGGTTAGTGGCTCAGTTAGTGGCTTTTTTAGACGAACAAGGCAGGCCAAACCAAACTGTGAGAAAACTGTGAGCTCTGGTTTTTAATCTCTTAAATTCTTAACTGTGATTAATTGATTAATCATTAACATCCCTACTACCCACTTCCACATTACTGTTGTTAGCTCTTATAACTCAGCTGTGTTTTTAAGTGGAGATTCTCAGCAAACTGCAGTGACGTATAGAATTCTCCTGGGATCTGCAGGGTTTTAACAATGCAGGCAAACATGCACTCATACGCCTCTGGCTTTATTTTATCAGGGAGAACTATGAGGACATACAGCAGCGGGTGCTCTACGTTAATTTAAAGACTAAACAACATTCTCAGGATAAGAGTGGTAACTAACAGCAGGCTGGAGGAGTTCATAAGCAGATGAGGCAATGTTTTGACAGGACCCAAGCCCCCCGATAACCAAGCATAACAGATCTGTCTGCTCTATTTGTCCATCTTCGCAGAGTGCATAATCCTACATGTCTCATAGCCAAGCGAGCCCCACTATCAGTTTGATATATGAAACAGAATGTGACAGAGGGGGTAATGGAGCAGGCGTGTTGTCTTCATGCATTCAAGCCGCATACCCGAACACTTTGACGCCACTTGCTACCCATCAGCCCCCTCCCCGCCTACACACCATCCTGGACAAGACCTGAATCAAAGAGGGGTCAGGATGATTGAAGATAATCTGGTGTCTTATCATGTTGACAAAGATATGATGTGACACTGTGGGGGGGAAATGGGGAGCGGGGGTGAGGAAAGATGGAGAAGGAGACATAAATGGTGTTTAAACAGGGATAGAAGCCTGTAGCTCACTGGGGGAGTCGCATCCACGGGGGACATATCTGCTCTCATGAAGAATGCACCGCAGTAGGAGAGAGGTGTGTGTATGTGTGTGTGTGTATGAGATGTGTGCGGGGATGTTTTAGGGGCCGCATATCACAAAAGCGTAGCCATGCTTCATCACAGTATCTCCATTTTCAAAGCTATCCCTCTTCAGAGGAGATAAGTTGCATGCTTGCTTTTCATATTCAACCAGAGATTCTGCATAACTCAGCATCCATTTAAGTCAAAGGTTTGTCTTCTAAAGCTCTACATCATGCCGCTTGTAGACTATTGTGTCAGCATATATGAATTATAGAAAGGAATCGTATTAGTCAAAATGAATATTTGCATATCCCAAATTAGTATAGAGAGCATTATTAAAGCCAACACACTGAGTCATTTATTTCTTGCAGTCATAAATGTGGTATCACAGAAGCTCTTGGCAATAAAAGGAGCCATTAATATTTAGACCAGGCAACGACTGTGTACAGAAAAGTGAGTGCGTTTCCAACCCACTAGACTTCTAGTGGGCAGCCGCAACGTTAAAACAATCCTCAACCACAACCCCACTTGGAGGGAATCAGTATATTACAGTTTCTCTTCACCTCCCAGGTATTGCTCATGCAATATGTTCAATAACGTTCGAGCCCCCACTCTGTCATCTGTGCACCCGGAGGGCTAATCGTTGGGTAAACAAACAACTCCAAATGTGTTGTAATAGGAGCTCAGCTCTCTGCTGAGGTGAGATTATGATGACAGTGAATCAATGGGCTTCAATAACAAGGCTCTGATTTAAATCCTCTGTATGGGCAGAAATCCCTGCTGTCTAAATAGATGTAGGCATCAGTAACCCTTTTTTTTCCTTTCACATGACACAGAGTGATGCAGGAGGATTAATAGCTGCCGATGTGCTCTTTATGCTCAGTGCTCTGACATGCTGAAGTGTTCAAACTCCTGTGATGGAGATGGTTAAGGTCAAATTAAAGGAGAGGTTCTAGACCAGACATGGGAAATTACCGCAATATACAGAATTATTGGCAGGTTGATATCAATCCAATAAATTCTGAGCTACTTGGCCAGTGTTAAGATTTGTGGCTCGTTAGTTGATATCCAGTTTTTAATCCCTTTAAATGTCCCCCAGATTTTACTGCAGCATGCAATGATATCAACTAATTTGAAAATTAATGCTGTAACACAGCATTGTCTTTCAGTTTAAATCTAGGTCTGTTAAATATACGCGCTCTGGAGTTTGAGTTCAGTGACTGTCTGTCCTCTGCCTGCCAGACAAACATCTCCTCCTTCTAAAAGATAATGCAAGTTATGGATGAGTATTTCAACTTGGTATGTTTCCTTAATCTCTGATATAATATCATGGTCGTGAATGTGTCATGATTTGTTACAGTAAATATATTACAGATTTCTCCTTTAATTCTTAGACAAGTACATGTAGAAAATATAATTAAAAAGATGTTTATTTGTATATAAATTTAGCAACATACTGATACTGAAAACAACAAAAACAACCCGAAACATTTACAATATTAATTAATTAGAGCACAGAAGCAAAGTGTTTGCAGATGCAACCATCACACACTTCTCGTGGCTCGTGGGTGATGAGGGATTAAGTTAATTTTTATATGAGTCTGTGCATTGTTTTTGTCGGGGTGGGAATCCTGCATAGTTTGCCTTTAAAATACAAAACTTAAGCACAATTCATGCAAACAGTGCATGGGAATTCTCCAACATCTGTCTATAAAAATTTTATTGAAAGTTTTCTCTCATCTGCAGTCCACACAGGTAAATATTAGTTCATCGTATAGATTTAGAACATCATAACTAGTTTTATTCCACAAATACAGCAATAAAAAGTTTGTGTTTCACCAGTAAGAAAAATATTGACTAATACTCTATCCAGGGGACCACTGATGGGGTCGCCAGGAGGTTGAGGGGAATAAAATAAAATATTTTTGGCAAGCGGCTCAGAATTAGAGCCAGTAAGCATCTCTCAGTGATGTCGGCTTCTTAATAAAATTCAACATAAGGGACTCAAAAGGGCCTCAAGAATCATAACAGCCATCTTGTTAATGGTTAAAACAACAGTTCCCTGAGCTCCAACCACACTTTGGAAATATCACCCTGACTTTGTCTCTGGTAATCACAGGCTACTAACAATAAGTCATAATCTCTGATTCTGCTTCTGTATGATGGCAACAAAAGTTAACAAAACCAAACAAAAGAAAAAAACAACATGACATAAGAAAAGTTATCTTTTTTTCAGGAAGTTTGGGTTGTGTAAACGTCTCATTCTTCTCCTCCGTCCTCTTCCTGCTCCTCCGCTCTGATAGCCACTGGAGCTGCTGCTGCTGCAGGTTCTGCTCGACTCTCCAGCTCCACCATCTCAGCTTGTCTTTGTCAGACTTGTATCCTCCACGGTACGAGGGTCAAGGAAGTGCAACTGTGCATCAACTTGCGCTCTGCATTACTTTTGTACACAGCCCCGAGCTTGTTTTTTCTGTCCTTGGTTTAACTGAATGTCCTTGTCTGACACGGCCAACACATCTTCCCTGCGTGGCTTAAGGAGGGGGAGGAGAACGACGTGTTCTCCACAAAATATCAGTGATGTCACTGACTAGTTTAGTTGCTTTGGGAACAGCCTGCAGGACATCAGTGCCCTGCTGTTTAAGGGAAAGGTTGCTCCCTCTGTCATCTGACAGGACGTGTCTTCGTCCTCTACTTGCCAAAGGATGCATGCAGTCTTTTTCATTTAGAAAGGGAACTTCTGATTTGGTCGTTTAAATAATTTAGTATAAATGCTCAGTTGACAGTAGCTCAAATTTTCTAATTAAATTTGTCATGAAACAGAAATCAGAGTGCTATTTGTTTCTGAATATTTTTCCTGTTAGAACAGACAGTTTGGGAGGGACTTGAATGAGCATTAATGAAATGCCCTGTCAGCCATACAGCTACAGCTAGACTCTTCTGACTGGGAACTGTCAGTGAACGCAGCAAAACTGGGACTGAACGCCACCTCTGAGACTGACAGAGGTTTGACGACAGGGAATACAGCACTTAGCATTAACTACGCAGCTAACTGAGCTAATGGCAATTAGAGGTTACAGTAGCTAAAAGTGAGGCAAGCAGGAAAATGCAGATTACCAGAATATCAATATTGCAATAAATTAGTACTGAAAGCATTTCACATATATTTTTGACACTAGTTGCTAGCCAGCTAAATAATGAATTTGCCGCAGCTCTGTACTACTAAAAGTTGAAGTTTGATTCTGATGGATGTCATGATTTTACTGGTTAAAACTGGTCAGTTCTAGCTTATGTGAACACGCGTCAGATTTTGTTTTACAGGAAGAAACAATTAATGGATTTTCCATGATTTGGATATAAAAACACAAAGGATATTATGGATTTTTTCATTGTTATTTTTTGTTTTGTTTTTGCATATATTGTTAAATACGTACACAGTATGACAGGGGGTGTTACCTAAATGGGTTAAAAGGCCGTTTTTCATTTCATCTCAACTTTAAACCAGTTTGTTACTTTTGAATCTGCTAAAATAATCAGGGCAGTTTGTTTTACGTCAAAGTATAACATTTGCTCAGTTGTTTGTTTTTCCTGTTTATTTATTTATTTATTTATTTATTTGTGTACAATAGACAGCATCGGCAATGAGATTGGTATTAAAAACTTAATTAATGATAAAATTCCAAAATAGACAATTGGATGTAAGGCCACATGTTAATTTATTTATAATATCAGTAAATGTAATGTGAGGTAATGCCTTGCTCTCCCTGTTGGCCTTAAACATTGTAATAGCTGTTATTACATGAGCGCCTGCCAGATTACTCAAGTAAAAATCAAAGCCACAGAAAACTAAAATGTTCAGTTCATTGACTTGAAATAAATAATTCACTGCAGCTGCTGAACACGATCCACAGATCTGTCAGTGGCAATTAGGTCATCTGTAGACGCTGGTTAGACGGTCTAGTAGCATTGTACATATGTTGCACTTTTTAAGAAAAGTGAAGTGCAAATATCTGGCAAGAGACTGTGGAAAACTAATGATGTAATTTTTAGTATCACCACATTTAAATTAGCAATAAAGACAATAAAGAGAGAACCACACCTGCAGGAGGAAATGTAATAAGATGCTCGGAGTAACAAATGACATTCAAGCCCCTCTGGCAGAGATATAGGGAGCTGCAACCCATGGGGATAGGTGGGTGGGCGATAATGTCTTCCCAGAGGCCCCACTGAGCCCAGCACCCCGGCTCCCCCCAGGAGAGAAGATAGGTTCAGCACACACACACAAACAGAGTAGAGTTATTCACCCAAGAGATTCCCGAGCCGTACAGGTGAGACCACACATGTATCACTTCAATTTATCATTCTCACAGGGCAGGCTTTACAAAACACACCGTGGCTGTGCTAGATCAGCTGATATGAAACATGGCCAGATGCTGGCAGCCCGGCAGCTCGCTGTCCTGAGATGGCAAAGGTGCAAAACAGGGATTAAGTCATTGTGGCTCGCAGCGAGTATAAACAAACATGACATCAGTATGCTCTGACGCAACAGTGTTATCTCTGTCCTGAAAAGCACAGAGTGACAGCTTATTTCACTATTCCAGGCTCATACTTGTATTATGTCTCAAAGCTTTCATCTCGGTGCTTCTATTTTAAGCTACTAAGGAACTTTCATATTTTGTTGATTTTGGAGGCCCCTGTGGACAAAGCGATAGTGTTTCCACCATAATAACCTCAAAATGTGATGTCAAAAAGTAAATTATCTAGATAAAAATCATATCCTGCTTCTTTTTAACTGGCTAACCTAGGACTCATTGTAATTCTGTCTGGAAAAATGTAAACACCTTCCATCTTCATTAATGCAGACTTCATCAACTCTTTCCCTGGAGGCGTTTTGTTTTTTTGTTTTTTTAAGTTTCCAGCCAGCACCAACATTTTTGACGAAATTCACTGATTTTTCATCACCCACAGAATATCCAGTTATATGAATTTGTTAACATGGAATATATCCAAAAGAAGAACAGATCTGATCGTTTCAGACACAAAAAAAGTTTGCTTGGTGCAGATCTCAATAAGTATCACATCATCATAATTTAAAATGTTTTGTTTTCAGTGAAATTAAAAATTGTGATGCAAAACTGATCATTCAAATCACAATCACAGTTTCAGTCAAAATAATCACAGTGTGACTTTTTACCAAATCATGCAGCCTTGATACAGGATACTTTTTTAGTTAAAATTACTAGTTTTCCTGCCAAAATACTTTGTTTTGTAGATGGTAACAGTAATATTTCTATAAATAATATTCAAGATTAACTCACTTGTCTTACTACATGTAAAATGGTGATCATGATGTAATTTTGTTATATTTGTATATATTTGTTTATAATTTTGGTGTTAAATGAAGACTTAATTTATAAAAGAGACATATGTACAACCGACAGTGTGTTAAAATATGAACTTTGTGGCAGGCTTCATAGCGTTCTGGATTTTTAAATATTGGCTGCAAATCGGAGATCAGCTTCCCTCAGGTTTCCTCTACAGACATTAATACAGCAGCACGTTTGGTTTCTCCTTCAGGAATTGCTTTTGAGATTTTTTCTTTCTTTTATTACCCTCCAACCTTGCTGACTCTATCTTGCACATTGCAAATATTCTCTTAATTAATACTGTTACATTTTGCTCATTCCTGCATAAGCTTGTACAGCTCTATTGCTTATTTAAATAACAGTCATATTTGTACAGGGTAACCACTGTTTATATGTTTGTTTGTTTGTTTGTTTTTTTGTCAACTGAAGATTTCTATTTTTTCTAATATTCTATTTATGCTTGCCTTAATCTTTATTTATGTTTTTTATTACTTTGTTTGCTCTTATGCACCCAGTATACCACAGTAAAGTCCTTGTTTGTGAAAACTTACTTGGCAATCAAACCAATTCTGATTTCAAGGAGACTCAGACGCAGTGACAGCCGCTAAGAACAACTGTACAGAAATCGCCAGTCTTCTAGCAGATGGTCTTTTTTAACTTATGTAGGTCACACGGAGGCAACAGTATTAAATTGAGACTGTTTTATAACCAGTTAGAAACCCCTTGTAATAGCTTTAAGAACTTAAACACAGCTCTCTAATGTCAGTGTTTAATTTTCTGAAAGATGTAAATTGGTCAAGCATCTCACTGTAAAATTATGTGTCATTTAACAAGACATGTTGCTGGTTAAACTAAAATCCAAAAACACGATGTAAAATTAAATGTTAATGCTTTTTTATGTTTACTCATTTAGATGCTAAAAAATCCAAACCGTTTCAAGTTTTATCTCCAGAAGAAGTAAAGCGGGGAGATGTTTGGCTTGTTCTCTCTCAGTTAATTGTGAAAGTGACCAAGAGAGCCTTTTTGTGAAAACTGACTGTTGTCTATAAATAAAGCATACAGTTTAACATACAAACCGATTTCTATTAAGAAGCAAAGAATGAATTGATATACTTGGTTTTAAATTGAGCTTGTCTTTCAGGGGTGTTGATACTTTCCCTGTAATTAAAACCAAATGATTTAATTCCTTTCAGAAGATTTCTTAGACCTGTAAAAAAAAACATTATGAAAAGGTCTTTTTCAGTACTGAGAATCTTATTGTCCAGGGACATTGGGTAAAAAACAAAAACAATGACTAATATTACAGGTCAATGGTCCATTTAATTAGTATCTCCCACAGGTTTCTTTTACAGACATAACTATTTCAGTAATTTCTCTGGGTACAAAAACAGCCTAACCCATCACTGAGTTCATGTACAACATGTAGTGAGCTGGCCTTGGTGTGATTCACTGAAGTAAGAAAAGTGAAGATAAGAGCATGAGGGAATGTGGATTATTTAAAGACATGATTCAAGGTCCAAATATAGCTAGAAGGTTACCCCTCCTGCACAAAACGCAGCATCACAACCTGCATTTTAAAGAACCAGTGTAGGATTTAGTGGCATCTGGCACAACACACCTCTCCATTGAACATTGCTCCACTTTTCTGCAGGTCTTCAGCTCCAAAATCACCACAATTCATGTGCAACTGGTCTCCTCAAACAACATGCACACTGATTTACCATCAGCAAGAGCCTCTAAACTGCCCCAGTGAAAACAACATTTCCTGTTTTAATAATAAAAGCTTTTATAAAACAAAACAACAAGGGACTTCCATTGTGAAGAATTTATAGGAAATTAAGCATCCATCATTTACAGCAATTTGACTTGAGAGCTGATACAAGCTGCAGCTGCAGATCTGTGGGACAAAGAGCACGACGACCCCATGCAGAGCAAGGCTGCTCGCGCTGCAGTCCACAGACCTCTAGAGCGGCCGCGACACAGCGAGGCTGCTCACATAGCAGCTCCTGGGACTCATGCCGCAGAGAGCACACGTTTCGGGCGGCGGGGAGGATTTTTTAGCTATTATTTTTCTTTACTCTAACAATAGTGTAGGGCTGGACGATTGTGGCAAAAATAATAATCGTGATTATTTTGATTGATATTGAAATCACGATGAATAAACACGATTATTCATTACTTTTTTACTTTTTTGTGTCTTCTGCTCCTTTATTACTTGGTCATAGACCATTTTATGACTACACTTTAAATGGTTAAATAAATTGGTGGTGTTGCATTGGAGAGCAGACACGACAGTGGGACAAATCTTGCACACTACTTCCTTCTGCTTGACGTCTGACAACTTGAAACCAAAATATTTCCATATGACTGACGATATCCTACCTTTCTTATTAACTAAAGGCTGCCATCCTGCCATTTTTCTCATTCGCTCCTAGTTTGCGGCACCTGCACGTAAGACTGGTGCATTTAATGTGCTTTTACAGCTCAGGAATTTGCAATGCACACTGTGCGGCACATTAATCGTTTTTCTTCTATTATAATGTCTTTATGATCGTGAGAAGCCAAAATCAAAATCAAAATTCGATTAATCGTTCAGCCCTACAATAGCGTCAATCGTCATTCAATACTGACCACTTGCTAAGGTAAAAATGAAAGTGCATTAACTCAGCAAGGGCCGTGCAGACCAAAAGGCTGGATTTAGATTAAATCTCTTGAGTGATTTATTTATAAAAGGAAGCAATTTAAAGGGGCCTTAAGAGTTCAGCTTGACTTTAACAACAGAAAAAAGCAGAGTTAAATGCCAAAGCCATGAGGCCAAATGCCTGATGGTGTTAGATCCATTTGCTGTGGCTCCTAAAATCTGCTCTGCTTTAAGTCTTGACTGGTTCAGGGCAGAAGGAAGTAGTGTGCAAAATTTGTCCCAGTCGTGACTGCTCTCCAATGCAACACAACCAATTTATTTAACCATTTAAAGTGTAGTCATAAAGTGGTCTATGACCAAGTAATAAAGGAGCAGTAAACACAAAAAAGTGAAAAAGTAATGAATAATCGTGTTTATTAATAGTGATTTCAATAATTTTCTGACAATTATTTAACATGCCAGGCTTCACGCGGTTAAACTGGTTACCTGATTTTATTATTTAAAACTACTGTCTTCACTATTACTTTTATTATTTCAAGGAAACTCAACATGTGAATTTAAGGAAGTCTGTCCAAGTGTTCGTGCAGCAATTTAAATCCAAAACAAATTTTCCTGTGGGACAATAAATTCTACCTCGCCTTACCTCACCCGATACTGCAGCTGTGCACGAACGGAGGTGCTGCTGCTGTGTGCAAATGCAAACACAGCACATTTCTGTGATAAGGATGGACAGTCAAAGAAGAGGCCTGTTTAATCCATACAAGACGAATCAGGAGTGGGAGAGATATGGTGGCCTTTGAACCCAAACACCAGCTCGGCTGAGCAATTGTCACCATCAGCAAAAAAAAAGCCAACTCCCAGAATAGGTTGCACTCCATATGCTTCAGGTTACACCACTGTACATAATGACCACAGGGGCTCCCTGTATCAGCTATAAAATAAACACTTGTAGAGATGGATGTGGTGTTATGTGGCCGTGGAGTTTGTATTTTTACCTTCTAGTGCTTTTTTCAGTGACCACCATTTGAGTATGTGTAGAGTGGTAAAAATGTACACTTCTGCTGAGTTCAAGATGCATACAGTAAGGTTTGAAGTCTCTATATGCTGTGCCAATGATCCTTACGGACACTGTTCACCTGAAAAGTCTTCTAACCAAACAGTATATCTTATAAAATGTCCAGGTTTTCTAATGCGGGGAAATGTGAGGCACTTAAAGCAAATGGAGGATGATCAGTGTGTGCCTCATCTTCCTCACGCTGCACAGTTATTCCCAAATTTCTCTTGTTTTCACTTCATTGCTCCCGACTGACAAACCCTCTGCTCTCTCAGCCTTCCATTGTCAGGCAGCGTCTCGCCAATTAGAGGAAGAGGAGCCTTGGAAAGCCATCCTGCGATGTGTCTCTACAATTCAGTCTGGATAATAGCTTGGATATGCCGGTGGTTAGGTGAGTCATATAAGGTACAGTCTGCCAAGAGAATACGTGCACTGCTGGAAATGTAATGATCAATAGTTTGTAAGGTGCTATCCGCAGACGATTGCAGTCAGAATAGTCTTCCTGTAGAGATTTCATCACAAGAAAGATGTGTTTTACTATCAATCATTTATACTGTTCTTGATTACATTATGTCACCACAAGCACCAAATGTTTCTGTCTGCATCAAACTCAGCTAGAGGCTGTAAGTACAGTACATGATGTACAGGGAGGAGGTGAGACAAAGAAGGCCTTAATAGTTGTAACAGATACATACAATGATGACTTTTTTTCATCATGGTGTTTATTGTGTTGTATTGATTCATCGTGATGAACAGTGTTTTTAAAGGGAAATGTAAATGTTAATGTAAAAAGGTGTCATCTGTTTTGATGAAACCACAGAGAATTATTAAATGACTCTGCGGTTCTTTAGCTTTTGGAGCTTTTCATCATCTTTCAGATTATTATCAACCTCATTTCTGGATGCCAGCAGCTAGATCTGGTCAAAATTTAATCATCTCAATTGCTTTAGTTTTATTCTAGTTTATTCTCTATAATTTCTAAACTTATACTTCACAGTCTGCCCATTATTCTATGACTGGCACCAAAACTACAAACCATGATCCTGCCAATTGGCCATTTCCACTAAAACGTTACTCCAGCAAACCACTTTTTGTTTCCTTATTTATTATTTATTTATTTATTATTATAATTTATGAGATGTGTCACTACCTTTTTTTTTTTAATTTTTTAATTTTTTTTTTACTGGCAGTTCTGTCTGACATTACAGAGCCACCATCATTTAGAAGTGTCATGTATCTACTACTATAGCAGCCGGATGCCCTTTAGCTATTAAACTTCATAAAAATCACCAAAACGAGACCCAAAATAACTTGTGGCTTAATATGATATTGGTGGCAACATTGTATGAAGTGGAAGTTGAAAATTTTGAGGGGAAAGGTTGATTCTATTGCACAGATTATTAGACAGTGAAATTAACGCTGGAACATAGAGGCCATGACGTCACCCATAGGTTTCTGATTGTGAAGCTTTCAGTGTGGCGGCTCCGACCGTCTCCATCTTGGCAGTACCTGATGCCATTTAACTCCTGGCTAATCCATAACTGGGCAAAGAGTGGAGCGTGGGTGGAGATGAGGCAGTTTAATGAAGCGACCAGTGACAGCAGCCACCTGTCACTCAAAGCAGACATGCCCTTAAATATGCATAACTTTAATATAATCTAAACGGGTGATGAATGGGGTAAACCAGGCTGTAATCAAGAGTAATATAAGTCTGACACACCTGCTTGTGCTTGTGTTTTATTTTTCATAATGATTGTTCACACATTTTTTGTAATAGTACATATATATGCACGATTATTTGACTAAGTGAGTAAACATCACTACCCTTGCTGATTGGCACCAGAAATACCAGACAGTTAAACTAATTAATGATATTTTATTAATGTACACCGTCAGTTAACTGTTGTCTCTAAGATGTTATGCAGCACCACCACTAGTGGGAGCTGTCTGAAAAGAAAACCCATTAATGGCCCTTTTCCATACACACAGCTGTCCTGGCTTGACCCGGTTTGACTCGGCCCATCAGCCCAGCACGGCGAGGGTCTGCATTTCCATGACAACAGGGCTACCTGCTTGAAGGTGAGTCTTCTGACTGAAGTGGAGCTTGTGGCGGCTCGAGTCAAGTGTCTATAAAGCGGTGGATAAACTGTTCATATACGTCTCTGTTTCCTTAAATTCTTCACAATAAAAGTCCTGTGTTGTTTCAATATTTAAATGCTTCTGTTATGAAGCAGCACAAACAGGAAATGTTTTCATTTGGGGGTTTCATCAGCAGTAACTTAACACGACTCTGACACAGCTGAAAGCGAATATGAAACAGTAAAATAATACAAATACCTGAAAGTACAAACAGCAACACAGAAGAGAAACTACATTTAGAAAGATTCTGTTAGAAGCTACAAAAATACTGAGAGCTGAGACTTTAAGAATCAACTTTCTCTCTGCTCTCCTGCACACAAATGAGCTGAGTATCACTACACTTGTTTTTCTGAGGAGGGAAAAAGGAGGGTCATCACAGGCTGGCTGTGGCCAGCGAGATGTCACCGCTGCCCGCTCGGAGGTGGGCCAAGCTCGCTTTGGCCCCACCCCAGAGTGGGTAAATCTTGGGTGCAGCTAGGTGTGATAAAAGTGGTAATGGAAATGCAGTGCAGCACGGTTTGACTCGTTGCAGCCAAAAGCGCCAGTGGAAGAGCTCTTAGAGTCGTTATTGTGTTTGTGATGCAGCGCGCACAGGGATACATATTCCAGCAGCATTTCTAATATGATTTGCTTGTTGAAGAATGTGATTAATGGCTTTAAATGGCTTTTCCTACACGCCATATTCTTTTAGACGATGTTTATCCTTATTGATGAATAAATTGTGCAGTTTTCTGGCCGTTTTCTTACTTTGTCGACTAGTCTAAATAAAACATTTCTGTTTAATCAACAGAGTAATAACTCACCAGGGACATCTCTAAGACTGCATTTGTCTTGATGCTTTCTTGTTTCGGGGTGTGGTGCTGAAAGGTCCACTTAAAGCTATATAGTCATTTGCTGCTTGTTTGCACTGGTTGAGTAGCAGTTGTTAGTCTTGACATGAGGACCCACTTGAAGTGGGAAAAATGGCGTAACACCGCCTCTACCACTTCTCTCTTGTTACAGCAGGGATGTCAAAGCTCGTAAGTGTAAGAAGTATGGCTTGTTAGCAAGCATTGTGTGAATAATCAACCCACCACTTTCTCCAAGAATTTACGTGACTTTGTGCCAAGCAGCACTTTTCTTTGAACCTGTTATCTTGGAGGGAAGGGTTGGACAAATGAGGACTCCCAGAAACTGAAATAATGATCTTCTCCTCCACAGACATTTTTCCACAGCTGGTGAAGACTCTCCTACCACTGCATTACTTTTTTGTTGTCAGGCTCTTGGCTTATCATTGTTTTCATTTGCATAAAGTTAAAAATTCTCCACCTTTGACCCCTCCTTTTCCTCACATCATGAGTCAAACCCATACTGCCTGCTTCCTCCCAATGCCTTAAGAAGCAATTCATTCATGCCCCAGTGAAAATTAATATGGGCTAAATTCTCCTTGCAGTGCATCATGGCTGGTGGGGCTTCACCCTTAGGAGGAGTAAAGTCTTCAGTGCTGCATAGCCAAAATATCAGCACATTATTGAAGGTCTTGGTTCTTTTTTTTTTTATATTAATATCTTTGTGTTCTGACAGAGGCCTGTTGGGATGTCTCTTTCTCCCCTGATGGCCCCTCATTTTAAATTGCATCCTCCCA
>JAJHUR010119619.1:0-10567 GCA_027495735.1 Lutjanus campechanus
TTTTCAGACTGAAAAGGATCACAGAATATGAGGCTGAACAACTTTATTTACCCTGAGCGGGCGTGTGGCTAATGTTAGCAGTGCTAGCTGCAGCTCTGCTTGCAGGTTAATGTCTGCAGTCTTGCTATCTGTGCGAGAAGGTGAAGTTGATCTTCTTAATCTTGCTCTGATTTGTCTGTTTTTCTCTAACTGGTGGAAACGACGGTCAGTGAGCACAGAAAGTTGAATAAATCAGAGATGTGGATGTGAGTCAGAGGTTTGCTGCCAGAACAAACCATATAGTCTAAAACACACAGTTGTCTTCTGCTTGTTTGTTTGAAGTTTCCTGTTTATTGTGCAAAAGCAACACGATGCTCTCTGTTGCTCAGAACTGAGATTGTGTTGAGGAAAATCAAACTGTTCAGATCTTTATCAGATTTCCAAAGAATTTCCCTGAGAGACGCGCGCCGACTGAACCCAGGAGGCCTGAGCGGTGTTAACTTTGTGTGGGTTTCCAAAAGACAGAAATTCTGTCTCATCTGCATTTTCTCATTAATAAGGAAACTGTGAATCTGAAAATTTCCCTGCCTAATTAGGAAAACAGTGGGAACACAATGTGTGTATGCACTAAGCTGTGCATCTCATTTTACCTTTATTCTTCAGGCTGTGTGGTAGACTCACACCTCCACAGTGTTCTCACTGCCACACTGAATGTCTGAGTTTCAGAGGATCCTTAAAAGGCCATTAGAGATGTGCTACAAAAATAGATGATGTGCATCAATTTGCATCAATTTAACAAGAGTGCCACTGCTTTATACTGTATTTCCTCAGAGCTCAGACTCGGTGTACACTCTGTGTGTGTCAGAGGGGATGGCTGACCTTAAATGACCGTTCATAACCTCAGTCAGGCTTAAAAAGGCCTAATTTACTGATAAACACGTTTTAACATAAGCTTGTGCAGCTCTACAGGCTGATTTCACCTGATTACTCCGTCCTTTAATGCTGTTATTAAGGATTTTTCTCAGTAGAAACAGTAATGATGCGTCTGGTTTCATGTTGTCACAGTGAAGCTTGCCGTCGTCTGGTGTCTGATAGCAGCATCCTCGCTGGGATTTTAGGATTAAGCCCTTTGGAGGATTAAAGCATGTGGAATAGATTTGAGGAAAAAAAATTAGTATTTTATCCAAAAAACAAATACTGTAGTTTGGTTGACAAATGGATCATTGTGTACATTTTTGTTCTCGTCTCACTGAACATGTCAGATTGATGTTTTGGCACCACCAAGTGGAGGAAAAATATTTCATGCTTTGATTAAAAAAGTAGTTTATCCGCAGCAGTAATCATGTAAAAGGAACAAATGAAATATTGTTTTCATCGTTTGATGAATCAGAGAACTTTCTGTGATAAAAACACAGAGAGAAGTAAAGCTTCTTATTTACATGATCAGACTGACCTGCTCAAGTCCTTAAATGTGCTTCGACTCGTATGAAGGTAACTGGTTCTACTGTTGATGATGTTGTAGTCGTCTTTCTCCGTTAAGCTGATTTCTTAAACGTAGTGTGAAATCAGGGTCGGGGATCAGAGAAACCTGAACTCTCCAGGAGACGACTGATTTCTGGAACATGTGTACATGAATGCAGCTCATACTTGGCACCACCGTTTACACAGCTCAGTGTAATTAACCTCAATAAATAAAGATTAAAAAAGTTTTCTCTGAGTAACTGTTTATTGAATGCACATGTTAATGTATTAATAATTGTGTTTCTGTCGTCTAACAGGCCCGAGATGTGCGCAACAATGAGGTGGTGGCCATTAAGAAAATGTCCTACAGCGGCAAGCAGACGAACGAGGTAACAGACGAGGAAGAAAGATTTTAAATTTAAATTGTTCCTGATGTCATATTCTCCTCCATCTCAACACAAATGACGTCTTTCTTACTGCTGTTTTTGACAAAGATACTTCTCTGGCGATAATCTGCCTCTAAAATGTACAAAGAATACGAGATGAGGACTTGCTGAGTGTTTTGTGTTCATGTGCAGAAATGGCAGGACATCATTAAAGAGGTGAAGTTCCTGCAGAAACTTCGCCACCCAAACACCATCGAGTATCGGGGATGTTACCTGAAAGAGCACACAGCGTGGGTACGTATCCTGTCAGTCAGCGGGACGGTTCTTTTGTTTAATAAACTTTGGAAAATCCATCATCCACATTTTAATTCTATCAGAACTTCATAAACTGATGACATTCATGCTGCAATAAACATTTATGTGGGTTTGTTCTGTGAAAAATGTCCAGAATGAGATCTTTAAATAACTTTAATCCAACAAATCCTCACTCTCCACGTTGGAAAAAACAACTTTACTGGTTATGAAACATGTATGTCTGAATATCTGAATGTAAAAAAGCTCCTGCGTGTTTCTGCTGAGCGTCATGTTGGATTGTTTGTCCCTCAGCTGGTGATGGAGTACTGCCTCGGCTCGGCCTCGGACCTCCTCGAAGGTCAGTTCAACACTCGACGCTTTTCTCATTTTCAGTCATTGAGATGTGATTATTTATCGGCCTCTCGTTGTTTGTTACTCTCTTCTTTGCAGTTCACAAAAAGCCCCTCCAGGAAATTGAAATAGCTGCTATTACCCATGGTGCACTGCAGGGATTAGCATATCTTCACTCTCACAATATGATTCACAGGTAAAAATCTTTTTCTCACCTTCTCGTCTTTCTGGCAGTTACGTTGGGATGTTATTACGACAGTTTACTGCACGAAATCCCGGCAAAATGTTTGTGTATCAGCCGGGTTCTCTTGAAAAAAGACATCAAGAGTAAAAACTTTAGAACTTCAACCTGCCTGCAAACCCTTTTATCTACACAAATATTTTTTATACATAATAAATACAATAATGAATACATATTTATTCTGTTGATTATTTTCTTGATTAATTTATTAGTTATTTGGGAAACAGTGATTAACATTTTCTGAACCAAAGTCCAAGATGACGTCCTCAAATTTTGTCCACAACCAGAAGATAATCAGTTTACTGTCAGAGTAAAGAAACCAGAAAATATTCAGGTTTCAGAGAATTTTAAACAATGATGCAGAACAGTTAATCAATTCAAAATAGTTGCAGGTTAATTTAATAATTGATTAACTGTTGGAGCTTTAATAGAAAAACTTAAACAAGAAACGGCTGTTTGGTTTAACAGCTTAACAGTGAAAATAAGTGAGTGAGTTTTTTCAGACCTGTGTGGTGATTTTACATGTTGAACATAACACAAGTTGAGACAAGCGGTTAAAGAATTTGCTCCATGTTTCAAAAAACAAACAGGTTTCTAACTTGTTATGCTGCACTCGAGTTGGATCCTGAGCTCAAACGATGAAGGTGTAACTGATTCACTTTGTCTCACTGTGATTCTGTTTCCTGTTGGTCCGACCTGCACCACAGTTTGTCGTAGTCAAACATCTCTGGGTTCTTATTTTAAATGCAAACATAAAGTTATTTGAACACCTCAGTCAGTACAGACTTCTGTGTTAGTGTTAATCTGACAGCAATATATTAATGTCACAGTCTCAGTTGGATTGAACGTCTGATTATCTTCTGCAGGGACGTGAAAGCGGGGAACATCCTGCTGACGGAGCCCGGTCAGGTCAAACTGGGGGACTTTGGCTCTGCTTCGATCGTGGCTCCGGCCAACTCCTTCGTGGGGACGCCGTACTGGTGAGCGTTGAGACAAATCCTGTTGTTCTCTGATACGAATCAGGTGTCGTGTCTTTGATGGCGGTGCAGATATTGAGCTGGTAACAAGTTGATTTTAGTTTTCTTTTAATCTTTGTGTGTGATTTTGCTGCAGAGCAGGTTAGAGCTGCACAATCTGGTTATTTTTATTGCACAGTTTCCGTATGATTCATCACAGTTTTCATTTTCACTTAATAAAACTATTAGAATCATGATGATGTGATATTTGTTGGGGTTTTCTTACGTCTGGAGAACAGGATCTGATTGTCAGTCACAGCTGTGGATGTGGATATTGTGAATATTGAAATTTCGATAATAATTTGATTCATTGTGCAGCTGTAGAGCAGCATCAGGAAACATGAATGAATGAATGAACACTATGATTTTCTTTAATCTCGTCTCTTGTTGACGTCTGCTGTTCTTTCTGTGTCAGGATGGCTCCAGAGGTGATCTTGGCCATGGATGAGGGCCAGTATGACGGCAAGGTGGACGTCTGGTCGCTGGGCATCACCTGCATAGAGCTGGGTATGACCTGCAGTCTGACTCTGACTCTGATGAGTGTGAATAAATCCAGACATGAGTATTTTTTTGACATTGTGCTCTTTCCACAGCGGAGAGGAAGCCCCCACTGTTCAACATGAATGCTATGAGTGCCTTATATCACATCGCTCAGAATGAAAGCCCCATCCTTCAGTCCAACCACTGGTGAGAATATTTCTTTTTCTCCTCTTCACAGAAGCCATAAACATCTCTTGAAATAAAAGTTTTTGTACTTTTCCTTTTTTTCTGTACTTTCCGACTTTAAAAACAAAATATAAGTGCTGTTAATTATCCTTAGAGGATTTAAACAATGTGGTTTGCTTTCACAGATCTGCACTTTCCCTGTTGTTTCATCTCCGTAAGTGAGTTTATCACATAAATTAACAGAACCCCATATTTCTCTGCAGGTCTGATTCCTTCCGCAACTTTGTCGACTCTTGCCTACAGAAGATTCCCCAGGACCGGCCTACCTCGGACGTGCTGCTCAATGTGAGTCATTCATCCAGTGACATCATCAAAACACACACAAACCTCCTCTGCAGAGTCTCATCTGTCGTTTCCATCCTGCAGCATCGGTTCTTGTGTCGCGAGCGTCCGCTGACGGTGATCATGGACCTGATTGCACGAACCAAGGATGCAGTACGGGAGCTGGACAACCTGCAGTACCGCAAGATGAAGAAGATCCTGTTCCAGGAGACCCAGCAGAACGGCCCCGTGTCCGAGGGAGGGGAGGATGAGGAGGTGAGGAGCGAGGAGAGGGGAAGATGAAGGCTGGGTTGGGTATGAAGGGAATAAATGACTACAGGGAGGTGAAGACAGGAGCAGGAGGGAGGAAATGATGTAACGGACAAGGAGGAAAACAAACATGAAGTAAGTGCTACAACAACATGTAAGACAAGAAGCATCATGGGAAAGGACATCATATACATCAGTCATAATGTTCTATGAATTTATACGCCCTCAACCAGGGCGTTTTCTGCCTCTCTGATGGCTCCCGATGGCTTTGACAAAAAATTATAAGGTTTATTTTTTAACATTCCTCAAATTACAAAAAAGGTTTTAATGTTTCATCAACTAAAATGTTCATTGTAGCCTAAATAGCCTTTAAATGTTGCTCGTGGCTGCTTTGAGTCTCCCTCCACTAGCTGTGGATGCCAAATCCAAAGGAAAATATAGAAATAATTGCAGCTTCAGACAGATTTTTCTTTCTTTTTTGGGGCTAAATGGCTCTTAGTAAAGGTTGCAGACCCCGTCCCAAACTATCAGAATGTAAATGGACGCCGAATAAATTATTACAGACAATTATCAATCTTCAGGTTCCAGCTTTAGGATGCTATAAACCGCTTCTATATGCATTTATCTCCCCTTGTCCTTCCTAAAAATGACAAAAATTGGTCTATGGTGGGGAGGCGTGGAGTGGGTTCAGCTTTAATGATGTGCTAATGCTAACTCTTATTTTACGTGTGATGACGACAAAATAGAAATGAGAAATTATGCAGACAGAAATGAGAACTTGAAGGCCTGTTAGCAAAGAAAATATCCGTCGAGCTACATCCAGTTCGTGTGTTTGTGTGTGTCAGGAGGTGGAGCAGTACCTGCTGCGGACGGGAACGGTCAACAGCATGGAGAGCTCGCAGTCAGTGCCCAGTATGTCCATCTCGGCCAGTTCTCAGAGCAGCTCGGTCAACAGTCTGGCCGACGCCTCCGATGACAGCAGCAGTGAGATGGCCATGATGCAGGAGGGCGAGCACACCGTCACATCTAACAGCTCCATCATCCACCGACCCACGGTAAAACACCCCCGACCCCCGACTTCTGGTTTATCTTTGATACCAGTGAATTTTCATTTTGAGATCTGAAACCATTGAATTAATGTTGTTCCATGAAACGTCTAGTTTCATAAAGAGAAATTAGGTAAGCTTAAATTTATGTGTGTGTGATTTTAAAAGTGTCTCCTCCTCCTGCTGCTGCTCAGGGTCAGGATAACATCTACGATGACCCGTACCAGCCGGAGATGGACCAACCTCAGGCTCCCTCAGCTGGACGCCGTCGAGCCTACTATCGTAACCGTGACCACTTCGCTACCATCCGAACGGCCTCTCTGGTAAGTTACCACGTTCTGATCGATTCCATTTGATGAAGAAACCTCCCAGAAGTCGGTCCCTCTGTTTTTGTGATGATGGTTTGATGATTATATTTTATTCTCGTGGTGTCGTTGTGTTGCGGAGGCAGCAGAAGTCTTTAAATGCTGCATGACATTAAAACTGTGCAGAGCTCCGTCTGACCTCAGTGACCTGAGCCTTTTTAAAACAGAGCCACTCTGCAGACACACTGATGCCTTCATGCCACAGTTTGGTGGATAACATCGTCTGTATGACAGCAGTTGTAGTTTCACATCATCAGTTAGGACATGGCCGCGATATATATCTTAATATACACATTTTCTTGAGAATAACAGATCAAATCGAGCAAAAATACAATGATTTTATAGAATATGATGCATTGTTGTAGATTAAACTATCCAACACTATATAACGTGGTCAGGTTGGACTATATGGGCACACAAAATATTAACACAAAGAGATTTTTGATCAATAATCATCAGTAATATGGATTTAATGAGTAATTGAGTAAAGACAAATAATAGAACAGCTGAAAGTCTGATAAGTTCAGAAAATTACATCATGTTTACTGTGATTCAGCCTTTACAACCAATATTATAAAAGAATATCCAGAATCTGAGATGATATCTAGTCTTTGTGAAGATATTGATATGATATTGATATAATGTCCAGGTGACGCGTCAGATCCAGGAACACGAGCAGGGATCGGCGCTGCGAGAGCAGATGTCCGGCTACAAGCGTATGCGGCGGCAGCACCAGAAGCAGCTGATGGGGCTGGAGAACAAGCTGAAGGCGGAGATGGACGAGCACCAGCTGAAGCTGGACAAAGAGCTGGAGAACCAGAGGAACAGTTTCTCCACCGAAGCCGACAAGCTGGTCAAGAAGCACCAGGCCATCCTGGAGAAGGAGGTGAGACTGTGGAAGAGACTGGGTGTGTTCACAGCAGAACGCTGGGAGATAATCTGCTGTTTCTATGGCTGCTGAAACTCTGGTGTTTTTATATCTGGGCCCTATTTTACATGTTTTGTGGTCTGAATGACTAATAGGTGCAAAAACCTTTGGAATTAGCCCAGCAGGTGCAACACAGGTTGCAGCTTAACTTTGGTGGCAAATTTTCCACTAGAAGTGTTTGTTTTTCCGCTGACGGGCTCCGATTGTTACTCTGAAGTGTCTGACAACATTATGGAAAAGATTCCTCTGTATTCCTACAGAGACAGACCTTTTATTTAAGAGTGAGACTTTTCTTTTTGACCTGACGTGGACACTAAATCACTAAATCAAAACCAACAGACACCGCTGACAAACCAGTCATTTTACCTTGGAGAACATGGCAGCTGCTGGTTTACAGCTGCCTCGATTGGCTAGTTTCAACGTGTTGGTTTGGATCTGAATTAACCCTTTAAAACACCAAAGTCACAAACTAACTGATCACGGCAGCAGTAGACCAGCAGCTCCTGTGTTCTCAGAGGTAAAATTAAGATTTTTGTCAAAGGAGTTGCTTTGAGAAAAGATGAGATAGTGGCTTCAGTTCCCCACCAGTTATTTTATAGACGAGCTCGAGCTCGAGCTCGCTCCCATATCCCTAGTTGCTACAATAGACACACAAACAGCCAATCATTTAACAGGTATGTTGTTGGTTTTCCCCATAAACATGTGAGACGACAGAAACAGCGTGTAAAATCAATGCAGTGAAACCGGACAGGTCGGCAGTTTTTGTTGTTGTTGTTGTTTTCTTTAAAATCTGAAAATGAGGGTGAGGGGAGCTTTGAGTAGAACTGCTGCTGCAACCAGGCCCCGACCCCGGATAGGTGCAGACGGACAACTATCAGAACATGTCATCAGTTGTGAGCCACATGATCAGTAATAATCAATATAACATAATGTCCTCAAGGATTATGTTGCAGCCTGTTTCACAGCTGCCTGCTGAAGAAATCTATTCGACCAGCTCCAAAACTTTTTGTACCTCGGGACCAGGTTTAAAAACACCAGAATGATCCTTTAATCATTCCGGCAGTATTGGCACTGATGTGGTTTGTGTCCTCCTGCAGACAAAAGCAGCTCTGGCAGAAGAGAAGAAGTTCCAGCAGCACATTCTGGGCCAGCAGAAGAAAGAACTGACCAGTTTACTGGAGTCACAGAAACGGCAGTATCGCCAGCGCAAGGAGCAGCTGAAAGAGGTAACGGCTCAAAAATATTCACTTATCAAATACCAGTTTGTGTGATGGATGTTATTCTGCAAACCAGAGCACTCAGAACTCAAATTATGAGTTTCCCTTCATGTCCACTGGACGTGGACAACATGCTGGAGGGAGAACAGGCCTGCAGTCGTTCATGGCGGCTCTGACAGGATTTCTACAATTTGTAAACAGGAGCTGAACGAGAACCAGTCGACCCCGAAGCGGGAGAAGCAGGAGTGGCTGATCCGTCAGAAGGAGTGTCTGCAGCAGATGCAGGCGGAGGAGGAGGCCAGCCTGCTCAGGAGGCAGAGGCAGTACTACGAGCTGCAGTGTCGTCAGTACAAGAGGAAGATGCTGCTGGCTCGACACAACCTGGAGCAGGACCTGCTCAGAGAGGTACGACAGCTCCGTCTGTGGCTAAAATCAGTAACGGCAAATTCTGATTTAGGTTTAGTCGTCCTGTAGCTTTGATTTAGTCGACTAAATCTACTGTAGATTTAAATTAGTATCAATTTAGATTTCAGTATCAGTCAGAAACGTCTGTTTGATTTTTCTTATTTTTTTGTTCGACCACAACTTTTTAAGAGCATGAACTCTGAACTTTGTTAGAGACAAATTAACCCAAATATGTGATGTGACCTGGATGTTCCTTTCTTACTACATCTTCCTCTCTCCCTCGTCCTCCACCAGGACCTGAACAAGAAGCAGACCCAGAAGGATCTGGAGTGTGCCATGCTGCTGCGGCATCACGAGTCCACCCAGGAGCTGGAGTTCAGGCAGCTGAGCTCGGTGCAGCGGACTCGGGCCGATCTCATCCGAACGCAACATCAGACAGAACTGACCAACCAGATGGAGTACAACAAGCGCCGTGAACAAGAACTGCGACAGAAACACGCCATGGAGGTCCGGCAGCAGCCCAAAAGCCTCAAGGTACGTAGGAGAAACGAGAAAACGATAAAGCAATAAATAAAAAAGTCACCACAGTTTAGTTTTAGCAGGTTTTTATTGATATGAACTGATTATTATTATTTAAACCTGTTTTCAGTCCAAAGAGCTGCAGATCAAGCGTCAGTTCCAGGAGACCTGTAAGATCCAGACCCGTCAGTACAAAGCTCTGAGGAACCACCTGCTGGAGAGCACTCCCAAATCCGACCACAAGGCCGTCCTCAAACGCCTCAAAGAGGAACAAACACGTAAGCTGGCCATCCTGGCCGAGCAGTACGACCACTCCATCAACGACATGCTGTCCACACAGGCTGTGAGTAAGGCAAGGAAACCTCCGCGCACCTGCTACACCTGCACACCTCAGCACCTCCACTGCACCACCACCTTCACCTCCACCACCATCATCATCATCATCAGCTCCACCTCAGTGACACAGACGCAGCTGCCAGTCAGAAAACAAACATTTAGTTTGTGAAGGCAACTTAAATTTATCAGCAACATGTTAAATCCAGATTCTGTGATTTACTGAATTAATTCTACTGTAGATTTAAACCTGTGATGTAATAATGTCGTATAAATTCATGTTTCACCCTTAAACCACGTTTCATGAAAATCAGGCCTGTAAGATTTTCTGTAATCCTGCTGACAAACAGAACAGAAAACAAATCCTCCTTGGCTGAGGTTTAAAAGTAACTAAATCAAAACATCGCTGCACATCACATCTCATTAATAAAACTATCAGACAGCGCGACTCTTTGAACAGCAGACTGTTTTCTGCTGATACTGATTCTCGTCCTCGTTGGTCCTCACAGCTGCGGCTCGATGAGACGCAGGAAGCCGAGTACCAGGTTCTGCGGATGCAGCTGCAGCAGGAGCTGGAGCTGCTGAACGCCTACCAGAGCAAAATCAAGATCCACACCGACACCCAGCACGAGCGAGAGGTGAAGGACCTGGAGCAGAGGGTGTCCATCCGCCGGGCGCTGCTGGAGCAAAGGGTACAAACACGCTGAGACTGTGATGCTGTCGTTAACACTGAGTGAGGCTGAGTGTAGGTTAATGTTGGGCCCCGTCA
>JAJHUR010119619.1:10587-27672 GCA_027495735.1 Lutjanus campechanus
AACTGATTATTATTATTTAAACCTGTTTTCAGTCCAAAGAGCTGCAGATCAAGCGTCAGTTCCAGGAGACCTGTAAGATCCAGACCCGTCAGTACAAAGCTCTGAGGAACCACCTGCTGGAGAGCACTCCCAAGTCCGACCACAAGGCCGTCCTCAAACGCCTCAAAGAGGAACAAACACGTAAGCTGGCCATCCTGGCCGAGCAGTACGACCACTCCATCAACGACATGCTGTCCACACAGGCTGTGAGTAAGGCAAGGAAACCTCCGCGCACCTGCTACACCTGCACACCTCAGCACCTCCACTGCACCACCACCTTCACCTCCACCACCACCATCATCATCATCAGCTCCACCTCAGTGACACAGACGCAGCTGCCAGTCAGAAAACAAACATTTAGTTTGTGAAGGCAACTTAAATTTATCAGCAACATGTTAAATCAAAAAGCAAAATCCAATGAATGAACTGAATTAATTCTACTGTAGATTTAAACCTGTGATGTAATAATGTCGTATAAATACATGTTTCACCCTTAAACCACGTTTCATGAAAATCAGGCCTGTAGATTTTCTGTAATCCTGCTGACAAACAGAACAGAAAACAAATCCTCCTTGGCTGAGGTTTAAAAGTAACTAAATCAAAACATCGCTGCACATCACATCTCATTAATAAAACTATCAGACAGCGAGACTCTTTGAACAGCAGACTGTTTTCTGCTGATACTGATTCTCGTCCTCATTGGTCCTCACAGCTGCGGCTCGATGAGACGCAGGAAGCCGAGTACCAGGTTCTGCGGATGCAGCTGCAGCAGGAGCTGGAGCTGCTGAACGCCTACCAGAGCAAAATCAAGATCCACACCGACACCCAGCACGAGCGAGAGGTGAAGGACCTGGAGCAGAGGGTGTCCATCCGCCGGGCGCTGCTGGAGCAAAGGGTACAAACACGCTGAGACTGTGATGCTGTCGTTAACACTGAGTGAGGCTGAGTGTAGGTTAATGTTGGGCCCCGTCACGTCCATCACTGAAGCTCAATGTCCCATAACCAGACGTTTGCTCTGGGACGAGGTTCTGTCTTTCTCTAGACGAATCACAATCGTCCTGGACCTTGTTATGGTGGCAAAACCGTTGCTAGCTTTGTACCATAAGCAACCAGGTGCCAACTTGCCGTTTTCAGCGTGTAGGTTGCAGCTCTGAGGTTGTTGTTGTTGTTTCCTGTGAACTTTGAAAATGCAGATAGCAGCTGCAGCCTGAAACAAGCGTCCAGTGGCAAGTTTACACCCACAGAGTTCATCCAGTGAATCAGACTAAGGCTTAAGCTAAAGTTAGCTAAACCAAGCTAGCCTTGATGAGGATTCAAAATGATTTATCATCATTATACAACACAGGGTTATGCAGTGACATTGTTGAGTTGTGGCTCCTTCACATAAAGTTTAACATCCATACAGCTTTTATGAAAACGGTGAACAAAGTTTGGGACTCAGTGGCCCTTAAATATATTAGCCTCTATCCCTGAACATGCTCATTGTAATTTCTCAGAACCTGAGGCGTCACAGCTGCAGTTTAAAAAATAAATAAACAAACAAACAAACAGATTTCCAGTTTACTCTCAAGAAGAAAAACATCAAATGCAGATCCTGAACCAGAGAATAAATGAACTGGACTGCTGATTTGTTTTTCATTTGTTGCCATGGTGACTAACAGTGTGACTGTCTGTTGTCAGATCGAGGAGGAGATGCTCTCCCTGCAGAACGAACGTTCCGAGCGGATCCGGACTTTGCTCGAGCGTCAGGCTCACGAGATCGAAGCCTTCGACTCGGAGAGCATGCGTCTCGGCTTCAGCAACATGGCGCTGACTGGCATCCCGGCCGAGGCCTTCAACCAGGGCTACCCGACCCCCAGCCCCTCCTCGGGCTCCAGCGGCTGGCCGTCCCGGCCCGTCCCCCGCTCCGGCAGCCACTGGAGCCACAGCGTCCAGAACTCGGTGGCGACTCCGTCCTGGCGCAGCCAGAACCACGGCGGAGGAGGCTTCAGCCGCGCCGAGTCCATCTCCTCCTCTCACGGCCTCGGCAGGGACAGCGAGCTGCACAAGAGTGGCAGGGGCCACTCCTCGTCCTCCTCGTCCACGTCCTCCTCGTCCTCCCACCACCACCAGCAGCACTACCTCCCCCAGCACTACCAACACCACCAGAGCACCCCGCAGCTGTACCGCGACAGCCACGAGCGCGACAGCAGGGAGCGCGAGCGCGCCCGGGAGTGGGTGGGCGGAGGGAGCCACTACCCCCACCACTCCCAGGGCCACCACCACCACCACCACCACCTCTCCTCCCACGCCTCCTCCCAGTCCCTGGCTCTGCTGCCTCCCCCGCCGCCACCTCCTCCCATCTCCCTGTCCTCCTCCTCACCGCCCTCCTCCGCTTCCTCCTCTTCATCGTCGCAGGGAGGCTACGGAGGCGGGGGCCTGAGCGTCCGGGGCCCCAGTCTGATGGCCCTCAGGAACAGCCCCCAGCCTCTGAGGAGGACGGCGTCTGGGGGGCCGGGCGGCGGGGGGAGCGATGGAGGCCTGAGCCGGAGCACGTCGGTCACCTCGCACATCTCCAACGGCTCGCACCTCTCCTACTCATGAAAGAGCCGACGTGTCGTCTGCGCTCCGACCTGCGAGCGTCGTTCTGCTTCTGAACACGACACACACACACTGACACACACACACACACACACACACTGACACACACACACACACACACACACAGGGAGGGAGAGAACAGAGGTAGAACCAGGCCCGCGGCGGAGAGAGACGATTTTAGCATGTTTTAACAGGTTTCAAAGAGCTAAAACAAAACAAACCCCAGTTTTAAAAGTGTAAATTTTAAGATCTCCTTTCCTGACGTGTGCGGGAGCTTTAAACTGCTCCTGACGCACAAAAAGAGAAAGAGAGGAAGTGTTTTATAGAGTCACTACAGTCCTGAACGAGGATCGATCACTGTTCATTAAAGCCTCTTCCAAACGGTGCAGAGCTGCACAGAAGCAGTGATGAAACAAAACGAGCCGTGTGTCGCAGAATGAACAACCGGAAACATCTGGAAAAAAACAAAACAACCCGTGTTCATTTTGTTACACACTGAATCCATTGCACAGTATTGACTTTGTGGTGAGACGGACGGTCTCACTGCAGGAGACGCCTGTCGGACCAGATTCAGGTTTGAGCCGAGACCTTCAGGTGTTCAGGTTTAAAGTTGAGCCGACGAGCAGGTTTTTGTTTTTTGTTTTTTTTCTTCTTTCAGTTTGTGTTGAACTGAGCAACGAGCGACAGTTGTGGAGCTTCCACTTGGCTAGCGGTGCTTTAAAAACCACTGTAACTATGTAAATAACAGTAAATTGTAAACCCAGTTTTTTTGATTCGTAAGTGTTTCATACGTTCAAGCGGGGGGGCGGCTGCGACGGCGGCGGTGGGGGGTGGGGGGGTCGACCAAGGGAAGATTTCTTGAAAACACATTTCTTTTCTTTGTAGTGATAAGATTCTGTATATGACAATTAAACAAACACTGCCATCTCTTTGTTGGGCTGACCCAAGACAACTCTACCACTGCCCTTTAATTCTTCTTAAAGGAGCAGTCCGACGTTTTGAGCTCGTCTGTCGTCTCGGCTGGAGTCAGAAGACTTTGAACCAGTTTGATCTGTGGCTGCTCAGAACCGAATATTTAGTTTTAGCAGGAGGGAGGTTCTGCACAGAACCACTCGAGCAGGAGAAGCAGGAGATCATCATTAGAGAAATGACTCAAAATCCACAAATCTGTTATTAAAGACCTCAAATCCTGTAAAAGTGGATTTTTTTTTGGGTCACCTGCTAGTTTACTGGTTACTGTAATTAAAAATATTCTAAAGATCAGACCCACAAAACACAAATATGTGGAAATAAATATAGAGCAGGGCTGCAACTAACGATTATTATTCTCATTGTCAGATCCTGTCACAGTCTTGTCAGTTAAAAAATAACTCCAAACACGTGGAGCAAGTCTTTATTGATCTGTTGATTGTTTTCTCCATTAATCAATTAGTTGTTTGCTCCATAAATGGTCAGAAAATGTTGATCAGAGTCCAAGATGACGTCCTCAAATGTCTCGTTTTGTCCACAATTCAAAGATCTTCAGTTTTCTGTCGGAGAGGAAAGAAACCAGAAAATATTTAAGAATTTAGACTGTTTTTGCTTAAAAAATCACTCAAAACAATTAATCAATTATAACAATAATTTAACAATTGATTAATAATGGATTACTGGTTGCAGCTCTGATTTATAGATTCATATATATCCAGAGTTAGTCCACATTATTGCCGTGTAGTTCTGGTTCTGAAGGGGATCGATATCTTTGACTGTAGATGAATTCGTTTATATTTTTAAAGTTTTTTTTTACCTCCTGCTTCGTGTTTTCGTTCTGAACTCGCGGCTCAGACGCCGGCGGCGTCCTCTGACTCCAGTCGAAACGTCTGAGAAGAAAAAACCAAAATGTCGGAGCGCTCCTTTAAAGGGATGCTGCCAGAGAGTATTTTTGAGTGAGCCGAGCACTAAAAATCTGCGTTGCTGAGAGTGTGTGAGCGTGTGTGTGTCTGTGTGCGTGCGTGCGTGCAGCTTACCGACACCTCCACCTGTCTCCCCACAGTCTGGTCTGCATCTGTAGATAAGATGTACATGTTACATTACAGATTAGTACAATTCAGTGCATGGAACTTGTGTACAGACGGCATTTGTATGGATAACATGCACACTACCTATTTATATAAATGCATATAAATGTAAGATACCTGTGTAAATGTAGCAGGTATACTGAAGATTGTTCACTGTCCAAACACTTTTGACTTGCATTGTACTTACCAGTGTACATAAAAGCACTAACTTTGAGACTGTGTTAGAGTAATAATAATGATTATTTTGTCACGTGAGTTATACCGATTTGTACTAGATTCAGACAAATAGATGCTATCATTATTATTACCTCTACTGCAGTTGGAATATTTATGTTGTATGCTAATTTTTAAATTGTAATTGCCAATTTTGACCACTAGGTGGGGAATAAGCGCAATGTTACTGTGATAGAGTTATTAAAAAAAAGAAAAAAATATTAATGTTTTTAAGGAGGACAAAAAAGGACTACCTTTCCCAGCATTCCTGTCGAGGTCTCAGGGAAGGAGTCTACAGTTCTGGGCAGGGCTGCGTTCTACTTTTTACTTTATTATTTTTTATTTTGAGCCAGTATTAAAAAAACAAACAAACAAAAAAGAAACGGTGGAGCGTCCACAGTCGAACTGACGTGTTTCCAGATTCTGTCACTACATTTGGTGCCATGTTTTTTTTATTTTTATTTAAATTTTATGTTTCACAAAGGACTTCCCCCGAACACTGTAACCTGCGACGTGCGGAGCCCCACAGTGGTCCATATTAAACCATTTACTTTATGGAGAAAATAGTCACGTGATTAAATTGTGTAAAACATTTAAATGATCCAACAGAAAACTGTTAAAACTCATCTCATAATTATTAAATGTTATTTTTTATTGGATTTAATTGGACTTTTTTAAATGCAGTTTGCTCTTTCTTGTGCTAACGGGTCATTTTTCTCGTTATCATGTAAAAATGATCTTCATTATCTCAACATAGTAAAAATAAAATAACTCGTCTCTGAAGGCGTCAGAAAATATTTGCAAGTACAGCCATTAATTATTTTATTATCTTGTGATAACGGGTTCATTTATGTGATAACGAGATTAAAAAACAAACAAATTTATCTCGATATGAAGCCAAACATGCTTTTTTTCCTCTTGACATAAAGAAATAATTAACTTGTGGTCGACATTAACAGAAATATTTGCAAGTATCACAATAACTGTTTGTTTTCTCATGATAACGAGTTGATTTATCTCACAAAAACGAGATTTATCTTGAGGAAAACAAAATAATTCACTTGAAATATTTCAAAGTATGGCCCTTCTTGGCTTCCATACGTGCCACTTTATTTCATAGTATTTTATTTTATATCCAAAGTGTCCAAATAAATAAATAAATGACATTTCAAAATAGTAAAGTTGAGTTTTAATATTTTTTTTTTAATTGATATGTTTTACATAATTTAATCACATGACTTTTTAATATTTTCTTTGTGTTCGGACACGTCGGGGCTCCGGCAGCAGAACTCTGCTCTCTTTTGTTCCACTTTAACACCTCATCATTTTATTTTGCACAGTCCGAATGGGTAGAAAAATAAAATCATCTGGTCACTTCGTGCAGCGGCGTCTGGGTCACGTGACCCGCGGTCGCTGCTGCTGCAGGAAGGTGACCTCCGTGTGATCTGATGCTGTCTGTCATGTCTACCTCATTTGCACTGATAGTAAAAGAATGTTTGAGTGGGAAAATGCATATTTCTTGTATGCAGACTTTGGCTAAAAAAATCTTTAGTTTCTTTCCCGCGTTTGTGCAAATGTTGACGAGAGACGCTGGTGGAGAGCAGGAGGGGACAGAAGAGTCCTCGTCTTCAGTGAGAAAATCACGAGTGGAAGCTGGAAACAGGTTCTTTTTTTATTATTATTATAATTAATTTCCCTCCGCTGACTCATCTTTACAGGACATGCTGGACTTTAATCCCACGTGGAGACACTAAAGACGTTGTTGTGGGTGAGAAACAAGTCGCCCGACATGTTGCGATGATCTCTGAGGACGGAAATGTTTGGTGGGAATCTGCTGGCAGCGGGTGGATGAACTCTTATTCTCCCCATCCTCCAAAAACAAAACCTCAAGAAAACGTTTAAACCGTGAGATTTCATTTTGCCAACTTTTTTTTTTCTGTTTTTAAATGCATCGTTTTGTAATAAGTTTCAGTGCTGAGCATTCCTGTGTTTATGTTTTGCCAATTAAAGCTGCACTGGGGAGGATTCAGTCAGAAAACCTCCGACAGAGACGAGTAGATGTAGATGAACCCTGTTTTTAATGTTGGACTCGCCAACATCACATGTTCTTTGGTCCCAGCAGCAGATAGACATGATCGTACTGTGAGTAGTTCACTGACATCAGGATTTCTGTGTTTTCATGTGGTCAAAATTAAAAGAAACGTTTTGGGAAATTTTCATGTTTGCCGTCTCTTCCAGAGAGATGTGTCTCATCTACAGCAGCAACTGATGAATCATTTTATTTTGGATAAATCTGCAGATGTTTTTATTTTGATAAATGTCTAATATTTTCCTGAATCTTACCAACTTTCCAACTCCAGAATATTCCATTTAGAGCTGAAATCAGTCGATTAATGGACAGAAAATTAGTTGCCATCAGTTGATAATTGATCACTTCAAGTTATTTTTGAAACAAAAATGTCACAAACGTCTCTGATTTGTACAGAAGTTCAGTTCCACCAACATCCTGCAAGTTATTATAAACAGAAACGTCTTTAAATGTCTTGTTTTGTCCCCAAAAATGTCCAAAAGCTAAAAATCTTCTGTTGACTGAGATCAAACAGAGAAAGAAAGAAACGTGCTTCCATCTCCTCAAATGTGTGAAATTAGTTTTTTTCTGTTTGATCAGAAAAAACGAGACATTTGAAGACGTGAGGAGTTTTTTTCTACACATTTGTAAACGAGCGATGGATTGATTGAAAAAATAACGTGTAGGTTGATCAATAATTACAATCATTAGTTGCAGCTCCTTGTTAATGTAGGGTTGGTGTTGATTGATAAAATATTTGGCATAAAAACTGGTTTTCAGATGTTTGAATAAATCCAATCAAAGCTCCAAAGATTCAAAGTTCATCATCACATAAAAACAGAAAATCAATTATTTCAACTCTAATTCTGTCGACCTGCAGAAGAATATCAGACGTAAAGAGGAAAAAATAATAATTCTTAGTTTTATTTTGCATTTTAGAATAAAGTCAAACACTCGACATCAGCAGCAGAAAAATAATCAGAGGAGTAAAAAAATTAAGTGTATTTTTAGAAAAAAGTTGAACCACCATCAGTTTCAAGTTAATTCTCCACATTTTGATTTTATTCTTACGATTATTTTTCTGTTTTTATTTTACCGAGTGAAACTCAACAAGTAGGTAAATGAAGCTTTCTTGTGATAATGGTGTTAATTTATCTTATCTTGTGTAAATGAGCTTTATCACAAGTTAATGAAATAATTAACTCAAACAGTATCAAAGTATTTTCAAGTACAAACGTGAATTATTTCATTTTCTCTGAAGAAGCTCGTTTCCTCGTGACAGCAGGTTCATTTATTTTATCTCATAAAAATGAGCTTTAACTGAAGATAATGAAATAATTAACTCATAATCTCCAACAGCATCAAAATTACTAAATTTGTTTGTTGAAAAAACTTCATTCTTGATGTTTTGACAATCTTTTACAATACAAACAAATTAATAAATAAAAAAACTTGCAGAAGATGGAGAAACTGTTCTGTTCTGTGGTGCGTTCAGGGGCAGGTTGACATTTGAAAACTGAAGCAAAAATTTAAAAAAAAATGATGCTGAAACTGCTGCTGGTTTCAGCTCCACGACTTCAAACAAAGCAAACAAGTAAATTTCCCAAAATGCCGTTCTGTTCCTGTTCTCTGTCATGTGGGTCCACGTGTTTCCTGGTGCAGTTTCAGATGTTTCTGACAGCAAACACCTTCCCTCCCCCCTGAAGACAACATGCCCCCCCACCCCCCCGACTGTCCTGCTGTTTGTGTTTGCCAGCAGGTTCATGAACTGACAGCTGTGATGATGATGATGATGATGATGATGATGAAGATGTTTGTGTGCAGAGATGCAGGATGGATGTTGCTGTTGTGAAGAGACGTGGATGGATTTGAAAGTTTTTTCAGCAGGAAGCCGAGTTTCAAATGTTCAGGTTCAATGCAAAATGTTTGGAGGAGCTGAAAGTCGAGTTGTACAGAAACGTAACAAAATAATTTTGGAGAAATAAAAGAACAAAAAGAGAAACGTTTGGTTTGGTTTCTGTTGGTGAGACGTTCACACAAGACGACTGTTCAAACTCACACAACTTTATTTAAAGTTTTTTTGTAGAGATGCTAAAACTAGTTTTCTGTGGAAGACAAATTCTGCCAATGAAAGAAAAGAAAAATCCTGGTGGTCAAAATCAGGAAGTAAAAAGTCTTTAAGTATGAGTCATAACTGTGAAATAAAATGAGATAAACAGTAGAAATGATCTGATAAAAGTTTAGAAAAAGTTTCTCATGATGACTAAGATTTTTTTTATCACCTTGGCAGAAATCAGCTTCCAGACGTTTTTTGGTAAAACAAACAAAATTCAGCCCGACACACACGGAGACTCAAGTCTGATCAATAACTGAACACAGCAATAAATAATATTGTCAGATCATTAAGAAAAGAAAGAAAATGTAACATTTTTTCCTTCAACATCAAATCAGTTAATAAAATAAAAATATTTTTCTGAGTTTGACGATAGTTTTTAATAAATTTGTACCTCGATAAGTTATTTAAAAGACATTACAAATGATTCTGTTTTCAAATGATAAATTAATCAAACTTAATTTCAAATGTTCTGATTCAATGCAAAATATTTGGAGCAGTTGAAACACGAATGAAACAAAATTAATTTGATGACCTATTTGTCTGCAGTGTAAAGATGGAAAAAGAAAAGTATCAAAATTCTCACAATTTATTAGAAATATTCTTTTATTATTATAATTTTTCATTTTTTTTCTTCCCAGTTTGACCTCAGAGGTGAAAAACCTAAAAATAACTTTTCAATCAATGTGTTTCTGGGAGGAGAAATTATTAAAGGGGAGGCGCGCGCCGCACGCTGTGGGCTGCGTCGCATGACGTCACGAGCCACTGGAGCCTCGCGGGGGTCGCCGCCGTCATCAAGCTGGACAGAAACAGGAAAGAACAACCGGAAACAGAGATTTTTTTTCTTAGTAAATAAAAGCACGACTTGAACGTAACCCAGTTAGATCAGGAAATAGAGGAAGGTGGAGCCGAAACTAAATATATAAACACATAAATAATTTAAAAGGTAAATGCTTGAATTAATGATAGATATCATTTCAGATAGTTTCAGATTTGAGGCGTCAGGAACTGAATTCTTCAACGGTAAAACACTTTTATTCTGAAAACGGTTCAGCGGAAGTCGCGCTCTTATTGTTGCTGTGTGAAAACGGAAGTTTGACAGAAAGCTGCTGTGAGGAAGTCATCGCTTCAAAAAAAATCCAACTGTCGCTCGTAGTGAGTTTCTCTGTCAAATACGAGTTAATAAAGCAACGAGAAGACGACGCGTTTCCACTGAAAAACGGCACAAACAACAAAGATGGCGCAGGAAAATATTTTTCTCTTCGTCCCTAATTTGATCGGTGAGTTTTTACCGCCGTCCTGCCAAAATGGAGCTAAGTTAGCTTAGCATTAGCCAACATACAGTGGATGCTGCTGAGAGAAATGTCACACCAAACCCCATTCAAAAAAGTGCCATATATTGAGAATAGAAAAAACACAATGTTATCTGTTTATTTGTCTATTTTCAAGTCTGTTTCGGCTTCATGACTCCATTTATTTCTCTCTCTAATTTATGTTTAGTTTAGTGTGAAATATTGGACACTTAAAACAAATCAGGCCTCTAAAATCTTTAAAATAAAATGATCAAACAAATAAAAGTATGTTTGGTTGAACGACTGTCACATGTCCAAAAGCTGAGATCAGGTGTCACAAGAAGACTTTGATTTATTTTCTGGGGGTTGAAAGGTTTGGAAATATGAAAGGTTTTAAGGGCCGACATTAAATATATTAATACATCAATGATTATCAAATTAAAATGCTTAAATAAATTAATAGACATATTCCATAGAAACATATTCATAATAGACATACAATAGACAAATCACAAATTAGATGACACATTAAACGTATAAAATATTTTTATTTATTGAGTTATTTATTAGATCTACACGTTTGTATATTTATTGATTTATTCATATATGAATGGATTTATTTACATATTCATTTATTTACATATTTATTTAACTATTACCTATACACACTGGTGTAATTAAGTACACAAGCCCTCACCTAGTAATAAATCAAAGTAACCATGAAAGTAATTATAGAAGCATTAGAAGTTTTATTTTCAACTAAAATACTGAACATTTTCAAACACTCTGCCTTTCTTATTAATAACTGTCAGTTCCAGTCCTGTCTGCAGAGTCATATAAATCCAGTCATCAGACAGATGATTAGATGATTTGTTTCTTATTTACTGATGCACAGCGACATGCAAAGAGGCGCGTATCACGAGAAAACAAAACCAAATCTGCAATAAAAACAGAATATGTAATAAAACTCACACAAAAAAGACGGTTTAAACGTGTAATGTTTAAATAAAACTATGTTCACTTAAATGTACCTGACAAGTGATCAGTGACAGGAAATCCAACAGAAGTCCCTGGACAGACTTGAACTGTCATGGTGGCCTTAAAATAAATCCTGAAATACTCACATCAGGACAAATTTAACCAGCCATCAGGTCTGATCTCTGCTCAGTCAGACAGAAACAAAGTTGAGCTGCATGTGTCTGAATAATTGTACAAAAAGGTGTAACTGGTTCCTTGTTTCTGCAGGTTACGCCCGTATTATTTTGGCTCTGATCTCCTTCTACTTGATGCCCTGCTGTCCGTGGCCCGCCGTCTTCTGCTACCTGCTCAGCGGCCTGCTCGATGCCTTCGATGGCCACGCTGCACGCGCGCTCAACCAGTGTACGTATAACATTTTTAGTCCACTACAGTCCAGATGAGAGAAGATCTGACTTGATAAAAATGTTGACATGCTCATCTGAGTCATGACCAGGTGGAACTGTGCCCTCAGTTTTGACTCTCAGGCATCAGATTCAGCTTTACTGAGTGTGTGAACTCATAAAAGGAATCTGACTCTGGTTTTAAGTTGCTCTTAAAAGCAGGGCTGCAACTAATGATTATTTTCAATCTGCTGATTATTTTCACAGTTAATTGATTTGTGGTTTGTTCCATAAAACGGTGAAAAATGCTGATCACTGTTCCCAAAATGACGTCCTCAAATGTTTTATGTCTAAAAGACTGATATTCAGTTTACTGTCAGAGAGGACTGAAGAAACCAGAGAATTTGGATTTCTTTTTCTTAAAAATTAGTCAGAATGATCAGTTATCAAAATAACTGCCAAGTAGTTTAATAATCGATAAGTCATTATATTTTTTTTCTTGCAGCCACAAAGTTTGGGGCCATGCTGGACATGCTGACAGACCGCTGTGCCACCATGTGTCTGCTGGTCAACCTGTCCCTGCTCTACCCGTCCTACACCTTCCTGTTCCAGCTCAGCATGAGTCTGGACGTCGCCAGCCACTGGCTGCACCTGCACAGGTACGCCAGCACTCATCGGCCTCTTCCGCCAACATGGAACCGCTTCTGTTCCAGTTCAGGCCCCTTAAATTAAATTATCACCTTAAAAAGATGGCGACCGGCAGAGCGTCACTGAGCTTCACAGTGGATCCTCAGAAACAAAGAGGTGATGTCATTGATTAGACAGTTTATGGTGGAAACAGAGGCTGGTTTGATTGAAAGCACCAAGGTTCCAAGAATCCTGAAAAGAACCGGTTAAAGAACCAGAGATATTATGGTGGAAGAACACTAAGAAAGAAGTCGTTTTTAAGCCTCAGGCTGAATGTTCCTGCAGGAGGAGGCAGAGTTTCTGTTCTGTGATGTGGACGAGAAAACAAGTGCTGGATGATAATTGTCTCAATAATCCAGATAAAACTTTATTTTTTGTTTTTCTGGAGTTTGTGTTCAGGTTTTGCGTCTTCACAGCTCGATCCCGCCGGGCTCAGCTGGGCCACGCTGGTCGCAGCCGTTCTCGAGAGACGCCGCAGAGCGTCTCAGAAGCAGCTCTCAGCTCTGTTCCACGGAGAACATGCTCACAAGTCTATTTTTGACAGAAGCTGCTTCAGGCTGCACAGAGCAAATCGATTCAGACACGAGAACGAGCATCCAGTCAGTTTTCAAAATAAAAGACCCTGTGAAGACTGCTGAATGTAAAAACAGACAGAAAAAGAAACTATTTGGCCACTGACCCACAGTAGAAGCACAGAAACCAACGAAAAGTGACTAAATCAACAAAATCTGAGCAAGTCAACAAAACCAGGCGGGCAATACGCTTCTTTGCTCGCTTGCCTGGGGGAAGTAAAATGAAATGTCGGGCTGTAAATCTGGCAACTCGCTCGCCGACCAGACCATCAATAAATGTTTTAATTAAGTCATTTTTCATGCAAAATAGCAGAAAATGTTGTTTTCAGCCTCTCAAATATGGAGATTTCCTGCTTTCTTTGTTTATTATCACATTAAATATCTTTGACATTTAAAGGCGTCACTTTGAAAAACTAGGATGATATTTTTCACTATTTTATGACGTTTTACAGACGCTGCCGACCAAGATTAATCATGATAAGAAAATATCTTTCACTTTTTCAATCTTCGCTGTCACCATCTCATCTGAGAAAACACAAAAGCCCAAGCCGACCAATCACAGTCCTCGTCTTCTCCGCGTGTTGTCTCTGTGGCCCCGACGTGTCGTCATATTTATGAGCAGGCGGGAGAAGTAATCGATTCTGAGATGCATCACGATTCTCTTTTGAAAGATTGAAAATTAATCCAGAAAAGTCAGTTCTCAACATTATGATGACTTTGACTTGACTTTCACCTCTGAACTTTAAACACTCCTCAGATCAGAGAGATTCAACCTCCTGCTTCTTCTTCTGCTGCTGCTCTTCATCATCTCTGTTTCCTTTTTCTCAGCTCGACAATAAAGGGATCAGCCAGTCACAAGTCCATCGACCTCTCAGGCAACCCCATCCTCCGGATCTACTACACATCCAAGGTGAGGAACACACACACACACACACACACACATACACTGATACTTAAACTCTCTGAGAGAAAATGTGACTGACAGTTTCTGTGTTTGTGTCCTGCAGCCGGTGCTGTTTGTGATGTGCGCCGGAAACGAGCTCTTCTTCTGTCTGCTCTACCTTCTCTATCACATCCAGGAACCTGCTGGTGAGACGTTCCTTCACTTCACGTTCTAAAGACGTCATTTTAGTTCTGATTTTCTAATCGCTGACAAAAGTCCTCCTGATCGGAGGTAATTTGGCGCGCGCTCAAAGACGTGATCCAGAGTTCAGAGCGAGCTCGCTGGTGCCTCTTTAGCTCCTTTCCGGGGGCTCCAGCAAAAAATTATATGGAAATAATAACGGTTATGTTTGAAAACATTTTAATTTCTATATATTGTTGTTGTCTATAAAAAAAGTTGAAACAACTCAAAATGTCAAAGCAGCTCACTGCAATAGAGTTTTGAGTTTTGATCCCAACTCAACCTCTTCAGTGTTAAAAAAAAAAACGTTTTATCAACAACTGATCTTTAGTTGAGAAAATGTACTTTTCTTCTTTAGATAAACTTAAATCACAATCAGCTCACTGTGACCACATTTTGAAGCACAGTTTTTTTGAGTTTCTAAAACTTGAAGAAAAGTAAAGTATCTGGTAAATTATCTGAACTTTTGAGTGTGAGTTGGTTAAAGTGAGTCTTACATTTGCCAACTGTAAAAATATGAAGCCTGTTCACCACATTAAACAAAGAAATGTTGTAATATTTCTAAAATGTGCTTCATAGCTTACGTCGGGTTTGTTCCAGCAGCAGCAGCAGTTTGTAGTGATGCTGAGTGTTTGTGTGTTTTGACCTGCTCCGTCTCTGCTGCAGCTTGGCTCTACTGGCTGCAGGGACTCTGTGGGACCATCTGCCTGCTGAAGTCCGGCATCAGCCTCCTGCACCTCATCACCGCCTCCCAGAACATGGCCGCCCTCGACGCCGCCGAGCGAGAGAAAAACAAAGCACAGTGAGGGAGAGAGAGAGAGAGAGAGAGAGGAGGGAGCAGCTGATTCAGTCTGGTTTTATTTCTTGTTATTTTTAAGGGTAACAGTACACTTGAATGAAGGTGACTTAAATAAGACGTGAAACAGATCGAAACAACTTCAGTTTGTCAAACAACGTCAGACAGAAAGAAAAAAGTTTTATGACCAAATATCTCGACATTAAAATTCCAAATCCAGCAGGTGTGAGTCTGAAAGGTGGATCAATCTGATTGATTTCATCAGCGTACAGTGTTGGCAGGAGAGATGTAACGATAAATACACGGAGACGATGAAAAGTCAACAGGTCCTGTTTACACCTGATGTTAACATGTGTCCTGGTTGAGCCAATCACAAGTCGACACGTGGAAAATAAACACGTAGCTCCATCATTTCTGTTTGTAAAGACCAAGTAAGCTGATTTTAACCTGCGGTCCAACAGTAGCAGCCGACACACCGAGACAAACACACACCAGGTTTTTTACACAAAGAAAATAAATAACTTCATGCAGAACATCTGCCGAATTTACAAGAAGGCCCAAATAATTAAGAATTTGTCATAGACACATTTCACAAAGTTTATAACGTTCCTCCTCACTCAACAACTCACAAAATTGCATAATTTTTTATGGAAGTCTGGTGACTTTCTCCACAGGTGATAAAGAAGTGGCCTCTACTGGTTTCTCTTTACTATATTTGTAAAGCTTTGCATCTTCTTTTATAAATTTAGTGTAAATGGTGAAATCAGTGTAAACAGTTTCAAACAACTGCTAAATTTATGAAAATATCAAAATCGCAGCATATTCAAGTGCAGCATACAAACTGCAGAAGCTGCAATTTTATGATGAAGAAAAATGTGATTAAAAACAGCGTTATAATGAAGTCCTGTATCATGATTTTAATCTTTTTTTTCCGGTGAAAATGAAGATTGTGATGCAGAAATTATCATTCCGACTAATCATGCATCCTTTTATCTGTCAAAATAATGGAAATGTGATATTTTTTTTTTTTACCATATTGTGCAGCTGAACGTGTTCACACGTGTGATCACATCAGCCAGGACAGATGTTAACTCCAGCTGTGAACAGGGCCTGATGGTTCTGACCTTCATGATCTTAATTTACTGTAAATGTTTAACTTTCACACTGTTACTGAGCCTGTGAAGTGAATCTCAGAGCTCAGAAACAGAGACCGCGGCTGCACGTCTGGGCTCTTCCACCACAGTTTGTTCACATCAGTCATTCTGAGAGAAGCTGGTCCTGTTTTAAGGTCGACTTCACATCAGAAGTTTGAAAAGACAATCAGATGGACACAAATATCAAATCTATTAAGAAACATTAATCAGTGGCTGACTGTGTTTGGTTAATGTTGGTAAAAAAAAATATTATGGAAAAGTACGTGGCCATTTAAAATCTGAACAAACCAGTGTGATAAAAGTTTACATTTAAGAGAAAAACGTGACAAATATTTACAGCAGACACGTTGGCTCATGCTGACAAAATCTTCTGAGTTTCACATTTTCTCTCTAAACTGCATTAACAGACACAAACACATCCTTTATGGCTTCATACATGGTGACTTAGGTCTTAAGAATATGAACAATAATGCTTCATGTATCAGTTATAAACATCTGGATCGTCTCTGGAGAACAAAATCTAATTTGCAGTTATATAAATAAATAAATAAATAAATGGGGCTGAAATGGAGATTTTCACAGTGAGACATCAGAAAATGTCAGTGTTGTGAATATACAGTATTACACAATTATTATCAGTTTCAATGATCCTTAAATGAATGAAAACAGTCTGTTTGGTTGAATAAATGCTTTATTATAGTTTCACAAAACTTGAAACCAGAAGTACAGTAGAACTCAGTACAGGGACAAATGATAAGTTTTCATTTTTCATTAATATATCAGTTGACCTGCAGTGAAAAGTTAATATGAGTGAGTATCTGATGGTTTTCTTGGTCTGTGATGTTAAATTTATTTTCTCTGAGTTTTGGACTGTCACATAAAACATGTCGACTCTGGGAAACTGACGGATCAGAAGTTACAGTAACTGAAGTAACTGTAAAGTAACACATAGATTTTGGTCTAAATACCAGATATATTCCTAACAAAGGTTCCCTGTTGTGCTGTGTCACGTCCTCACGTCCGCTTCAAATAC
>JAJHUR010119620.1:8759-32525 GCA_027495735.1 Lutjanus campechanus
AAAACTTTTTATATATTTATTTATTTTATTTTTTTTTTTTTTTTTTTTTTTTTTTTTGTTGTTTGTTTGTTTTCCAGCCACCTTATGTCATCTGTGGATTACAAAGAGGATTTTCCTTCAGGTGAGTTAGTTTTCAACATTATCCCTGTTACAAATTGTATGAGTGAATCTGTGAGTGAAATGTCCATGTTATAGGATAAATCAATGCAGAACCATGATGTGTAAGTACAGAGGGGTGGATCAGGGCTAAGTCCTGTTATCAGAGGTGCATTGTTAATGTTGGTACAGTATTTAATTATTAACTGAAGTTGTTTTTGAAATTGCTGACTGCTACTTATTTGTGAAAGGCTTTAAATAATCAACAACCCTGTGTTTGCATGGGCAGATAGGCAGAGTTTAGTTTAAGGAGTTGCTGGGAGGGACACTGAATCTTGTTTTAGTGATGTGTGGTCAGGTCAGGGGGGTGTGGACATATAAAACTAAAGGCACTGTCCTTGTTTTCAGCTGGTGTGGTTCAGGTTCAATAATGCCTCAGAAAGATCAAGAGAGAAAGACAGAAATAAGGAAAGGCTCCTGCTGCGGTGCACGCCAGCAGCACAGCAGGCAAGCCGTCATAAGGATATTCTTTAGAGTTGTGTGCACACAACTTTTAAGGTCTAGAAATGTAAAAGGATCCACTCTATCACTATTTCAAAACCCAGAAACAACAAAGATTGAGAAACTAACAGCTTTGTTCAGAGTTTATAAGTATATGTTTATATAGCTATATTTTATGTCTCACGCTGCAGATTTGGTGCCTCCGAATCTGTTAGCTAGTAAAACTACACAGTAGCAATGAAGCGCTACGGTCAGCCACACACACCCCAAACAAACAAACAAACAAACAAACAAAAGATATGTAAACACTTGCAGACGATGGCTAAAACAACACCACACACCTCTTAAGTCTTTTTATCGTAAAGAAAGCTTCATCACTAAAATCTAAATTTAAATGTGAATAATTGAAATTGCTATTGACATTGTGACTTCTCTTCTCGTTCACTGATTACTGTACAAATCTTGTATGGACAGAAGTGAGACAGGAAGCTACGTACAGGTATAAGGAAGATATTGCCCCCTCGCCAGATCAACACTGTGGGCCCCTCAAACATTTGAGAGGGACAACACTGATTTTAAGGTCAGTGCTCGAGGGCAACTCTGTCCTGCTCTGTCTGTTCATGATGGGTAAGGCCTCGACCCTGGTGTCATACATTGTCACAGCGCAGAACTGATGCAGGAGACAAATAAAACAAATAAGAAAACAGTTTTGTTTTTTTCACGAAAGCAATGTTTTTATAGAAATAATTTCAAACAGCACAAGGACAAGCACTCAAAAGGGGGAGAAGAAGAAGAAGAAGAAGTAGAAGAAGTAGAGGAAGTACTTGATGGTTCTGAAAGGAAGTCAAAAAAGTAAAATGGCGCCTTTAAATGATGATTGAGTCTCTTTGTGCTTTTGTAGTTAGTCAGCCGATCCACTAGGGGGGGCCCATCTTTGGGGAGTTTAAAGAGAGAAATAGAAAGAGAGCGAAGAGAGAGAGAAAGAGAGGGTGCCGCCGCTTCCTGGTTCTTCTTTTCAATATTCAGGAAGCGGATAAAAATGGCGTCTTATTCAATGGCACCTGTGTCAACTGATACCAGGCAACAAACTATAAACAGGAAAATCGCAATCTGATCATATTTATAAACAAAGACTTCTTTTCATATTGAAAGTTTTTAAGATTTCATATTTCACTGCATCATCGTCATCATCATCATCATCATCATCACTATTCTAGCACAACAGCGTGACACATATTATAAATCATTACAGGCATTCACTCTCATCATGGAGTGCAGCGCAGAAAAGCTTAATATATTACTCTGTGTCTCCTCCATTATAAATAGCTCTTGATCAGGACTAAATCTTGGCTGGGGAGGTTGGATAGCACCTTCCTGTACAATAAACACTCCCTGGTGGGTTTGATTTTGGTCTGATGTGAACATGTACATTGTTCAGTTTACAGTAGAGGGCTCAGATTTTAGGCTGTGCTTTACTGAAAGGCCTGTCTGTCCATCAGTCAGTCAGTGGCATTCAAACCACTTTGAATGCAAGTGTGGATGTGAGGATATAGTTTGGAACACATTAGGATCTGGCTACCATTGTTGAAATTGACCGTTTGCTAAAGCCCATCCCCAAACAGCGATTATCCAATCATAGTTTAGCAACTGCAACTACAGGAGACCTGTCAAGCTTTGGATTTCTCCACATGATGAAGCAGTGTGCATGGGGCTGCAGTAAGAGTCATACCCCTTTTCCTCAAGAGGCTCTTGCCTTTTGCAAGATCGCCATTGTGAATGGGAATTTGTTTTAATGACTGGCTTGGTTAAATAAAGGTAGAATTAAAAAAATAGCTAAATAAAAACTCTACATTTAGGTGGTTTGAAGGGTGGAGTCATTTACCTCAGCATTAACATCCTTATCAGCAACATCTCTGTCCCTTTCTCTCTCTGTCACCACTTGCTGTACTGTGTGTACCTGGTGTATATTTTGTGTGCCTTTGATTTGTCATCTCCTTTTGGTTTACCATTAACAAGTTTATTGCCCAATGTATTAATAATTAGACAGATATCATAGTTTTATGATTAAAAATAGGTCAAAATAAATATTTTGATCACTACGTTAGCATTTCTTCTACAAACCTTGCCCCATTTATTTGCTCTAACATAACCGCTTACTACCTACAGTAGCAACCAAGTGTTACTTCTGAGTCCAAGAACACATGTTCTGGATGCTATCAAGTTTGTGGCTCTGTCTTTTTTTTTTTTTTTTTTCAGGGAAGTTTGCACCACAGTAACCCCAGCCAGCGTTCACCAAGATAATATTGAATTTGCCAAACACAATGGTTAGTCTTCATCCTAAAAGCCTTTTCTTTTGTAACATTTAAAATGAACACATATTTTAGCATTTAAGCTAAGTGAGCTTAGGGGACTTGTCCATTGTTCTGATGGCCTATTGTTCCAAAATCCCTATAACCCAAAAAATATCCCATTGGACCAATTATTGAGATAACAGCCCATTATCCTGAAAACAAACGCCCATTGCTCTGAAAAAACACCCTCAGGGTTAGCAGCCCTGTCCATGGTGCTGAATTTTTGACCTTAGTGGTCAGATGTCGGCTGATCAAAAACTCAATTGGTGCCTACAGTCTTTTTGTCATCTTGGCTATTCTGACAAAATCTGTTACTGTTTAAAATCAAGAACCAACTGTTTCCTAAATCACTACAGTTTTGATGGTAAATCTGTCACTGTTATGACTGTGAACTGTGTGTGTGCCATACAAGCACAGAAAGCTTGACAGGCATAGCAACAGTAACTAATGGGGGCAGGGCTTAGCAAACAGTCAATCATGAAACTGAAGACTCCCATTAAAAAGTAGAGTATCCCATTTATTGAGCATTGTGATCCCAGGGGAAATGTGTTGAATCTACAGTAAAGAGACTGGAATGATAATGATATGGGTGATTTTGGTCATTTAAAGTTATGAGAATTGGATTGTCTTTACTTTACCGCAGCATGGCATAGAAAATTGATTGATGTCGGGGCATAAAAAGGCTGTTTGTCTGAAAAAGTGTTTTTGCTCTAATCAACACAAATAATTTCATCAAAAATATTCCCAACCTGAAAACATGACATTTTACCCAGAAGATCACAATACTGTTTTGATCACTGCTCCACTGACGTCTTGGATTTGTAGACGATTGGTTAAAAATAAGAGAGGGATACCCAACCTTGATATATTATGGGAGGGTCCAAATTTACTTGCTTAAAAAATCTTCTTAATCAGTTATTGACACTGGCGTACCTATGTCACTGTATCATAGTACCCATGCAGTTTGTCTGTGTTGCAGCGCAGCAGTGCATTTGGTGGCTTAAGTGTCAATCAAAGAATATTTCAAACTGCACTGACGTGAAACATTTGAAATCTTCATCCTCACTGTCGTCCATGTGTAGGCAGGTTTGTACTAAGCGGTGCTGGTGCTATCCGTCCCTCCCTCCCTCATCTTCTTCTCCTCATCCTCCTCTTCTCTCAGTAGGAGGGGTCAGTGGCGATCGTAGGCGGAGGCTGTTGCAGTAGCAGCAGGGCCCGCCCCCCGTGATGTTGCACTGTAGTAGTATGGTGACCCTAGAAAGAAACACAGAAACAAATGGTTCATTTATTTCTCCTAAATGAGACTAAAAATGGAATATAGAATAAAAATGAATTTTGTTAAAAGATGAGTTCTGTTTACTACAATTTGGGTCTTGTTTGTGCAGTTTTGGCCTTATCATCAGTTGCTGGAAAACATAGTGACATCGCTACTATGAAGCAGTCAGTTTAAGCATTTAAACCTTCTTAAGTTACATTTTTGGCCACTTTTGAGCACAAGCTGTAAACATACTGACATATTATCAGCTTGTTGATATAACAAACATGTCAGCAGAAAGTTGCCTAATACCTACAAATCCAGTAGATATGGAGCAACGTAAAGGCTCATTTCGAGTCACCTGATCAATTTCTCTCTTTTCGCTCTGTTTTGGTCTCCACTGGTTCCTGAAGGAAATATCTGGCTCTTAAGCTAATTGTTCCACTATGTTCAGCAGCTAGTCGTTAACCTGAGCAGGTTCTGAGCAAATAACATTAGTGGGTTTATTTTTGCTGAAATCAGGAATTCCTGCTGCATCTGGAAACGAGGTGATGAGAGTGAATCAAAGCAATAGATGAAGGCCAGAAGAGCAAAATAATCTGTTAAGAAATACTAATATGGTCCATAGATCTGATGGCAGCTGCAAGTCAAACAGTAATTCTCTGACTATGTAATTTTGAGTAACTTCTTTCACCACACATAGTCATTTTTATAGCAGCTTATCCTGCATTTATGTGGTGTCAGAATAATAGGAAATGCGAGTTCCACTGTGAAAACTCACGTGAACGTCCCCTCAAGTTGGAACAATATCTTAGAAAGTCTGCAAAACCTCTGGCGTATGATTTGCCAAGTTGTTGATGTCATATACACAGAAACATGGCAGACCAATGAAAATGTTTGGTTGATGGTTAGAAACATCCTTATTCTTCTTTATTAATGTATGTTTTGTATATCAATTTTTTACTAACATGCCATTTGTAATATAGTATTAGGTTATAACCATTGCTGTCCCTGCAGAGTGACCTAGAATAGTTAGAAAAGTTATTTATTACCATTAACTCTGATGCCCAGTCAGGTAAAGCAATATTTTAGTGGTTTTAGGAAATGTACTGGTGCATCAACAAGTCTGAGGGACAAAATTACTTTGTGATATAAAGCTTGCTATAGTTGGATAGCAAGATGAATCTTCACTGAGAGTCTCAATCTTCACTCTCAGCAGTCCTATAACCCCGATGCTCATACAAGTACAACAACAGGGTGCCCTAGTAGCTCAGTTTGTGGAGGGTGTGCCCCCATGAACTGAGGCTGTGGGCCCTCAGCAGCAGCTGTGGGCCTACACACACACACACGCACACACACGCACACACACACACACACACACACACACTCTGTCCTTCAACCATCAATCAAAGGCATAAAACGAACGTATGAGCAAACCAAATTCAGAACAACTTACCAACTCAGTAAATGGGACCATCTGTGGAGCACGTGAACGCAGCATTTAAACCACATTTTGAATATAAAACCGACATTGTAGGTAATAACTTCCGATTAGTTTGTAATGTTGATTTTAATTGAATATTCATCTTTTTGGGGAACATATATTCAATGTTTTCTTTAGAGATTGTTTTTGCCTTTTTGCCTACACACCCAATGTTGGGATGTACAAACACTACCTTGAAGCAATTTCTTTAAAACTCGTATGACTGTCTCGTACTTCTGCTCATAAATCTTTTCCCATGGGACTTCTATAGCAATGTCGTCACATTCACATATCTGAGCAATTAACTCAGCAAGTGCAATTTTTTTTTTATTACAGATAGGAATGATGGTTAAAATGACAAAAAAAATAAGACCCAAGTTGTAATAAATCTGAATTATCCTTTGACTGCTTGGGGTTACTGAAATACAGCGCAAATGTGGAATGAGCAGCTTCAATTTAAAGATTATATTTTACTTTGAATGTGAGACGTGAAAGGAGAGGGATGAGATGACATGAGCTGATGAAGCTAATGACAGAAAAAATTAGTCTCCCTGTCGTGTACAACCAATAAAATGAACTCAGTCTACTTCATGACACCCTTCTCTTCATCACCTTCACTCATTCTTTCTGTCTCCCACACACACACACACACACACACACACAAACACACACACACACACACACACTATATCTAAGTGACAGTCTAAGCTGACACACTGAGTACAGCTCTACTACTGCTGATCCCTTGAGTCTATTCTCTCCTCAGGGAAGAGGTCAATTCAATACTGCAACCCCAAAGACACACAGAAACCCACACCCACACACCTTAATACACACACCTCCACACACACACACCTGTCTCTGTCACTTCCATCAATCAGCCCAAGCTGTGTGTTGACAGGTTATGTCTGTCCACAGTCCAGGTAATCTCAGGAGGCTCTTTGGGGAAGTGAGGCATTAAGCCGCCCTGACAAACTATTTAGTCTCAGTCAAGACTTCAGACGCCCTCGCTCCCCTTTTGCCTCTTTTTTAAAACTCCCTTTTCTTTCATTTGTCACCTCTACTCTGCCTTTCCTCTGCATCACAGCTTCTCTGCTCCCTTGCCATCAATCTTAAACCTTTCAGTGTCTCCTAATGTGCATCTTGTCCTCATATTATGTGGCTGCTCATCCGTTATCATACTAGAGTTCTTCCCTGCCAGCGTATTTCCTCACCATTGCAGCTCCTTTCTGTACATCGTCACACATACTCTTTACTTGAGTTTCATTTGCTTTCTCTTTCTCTTTCTCTCTGTCTTTCTTTCTCCACCTACCTTGCATCTGTCCTGCCTGGCTGGTGAAGAGACTGGAGGAGCAGCCGATTTCCGTCCCCAGGAGAGACCCATAATCCTGCTGAAACACTGGGGACAGAGAGGTGGAGGGAAGACGAGAGGTGAGGAGAGGAAAGGGGCGTGGGGGGCACACTACAGGTCAGGTCAGGACAGCACTGACCCCTCTCACCTATTGACCTTTACACCGTCACCCCTTGACTGTTTCACCTTTAAACGTGACCCCTAAAATAGTTCCCTAGACAATGACTTTGACAGTGACTGAGGGTTAATTTTTCCTCTTTAACACTGATGCAAAGATGAGAGGAACATTTGCAATAATGGTTTTTGGTGGGTAAAGTTTTACTTGTCTCATCTTAACATGATAGTGATGATGGATTTTGTCATGAGTCACTTACTGGTAGTGGCACTGAAGCACTGACAGTAACTAAGGCTATGAATCCTGTAATGAAACATGCTTTAGCTTTTGGCTGATGGAAAAATTGGTCATTATGGATAAAATCCTCATTCATGGGATATGTAATAGGATTACAGTATGAATATATATTGATGACTCTTTAAATATAAATTAAGAAATTATTAATGGACTTTTTGTTTTTGGCTAGTTGAGTAAATTAAATATCTTACAAATCAAGATATTTAATCATGTTGATCCAAAAATCCAATAACATACTGGATATGTGCCCATTGATATACTGCTCACTGATTTGCAACATTATTCATAATGGCCTCATACCCCCATAATGAAGGGAGAGGAAATGCAGTATAATTGACATGGCAAAGTCTCTGATTGTATATATCACCATGTTTTCCACCCCTCATAGAAGAAACGTTTCATTGGGTTTTTTCAATACACAATATATGTTTCTAATGTCACTAATCTGCTGAGTAGGTTTTTTTCCTCTGAGTATACCATAAAAAAGTATGATGTTTGTCACCTAATTGAAATAATGATTTTTTTAATGATATGTTTAGGTTGGTTAGAATATATTACACATATGAAACTCACAGTATCCATTATATTTATTGCACTATTTACTCTGTTTATATTTTATGTATTTCTTTTTTTTGGTTCACCATTTTGTAATCACATGACCTGTCAGGTGACCCCATGGCTAGGGAATTTAAGGCGTGTCTTGTAAGGTGTGGCTTGTGCCTGAAACGTCACACGCTGGTATACTAATAAATGTTGACAGAAGCTTTATCTAGTGAGCAGACTTTATTTTTCTTTTAATCATTTAGCATAAGACATAACACCCTTTCTAAATTTCTGGTGCTGGATTGTGCCATCACATCGCTCTCCAGATTGTTTTAAAGCATATCTTTAAAACATGTTATGTCACGCTGCCTTTCAAAGTGAATTGGTTTATTTACAGCAAGTTAATGTTGCTTGCTAGTCAGGCAGATCACTACGGGTGGCGATTTAGTTTAGTCTTAGTCGTGAATGTGAGGGTGACTGCATGAAAAATAAAACAATAAGTGGTGAACTTCCCCCACAATAACTCTATAACATGAAATCCCACAAATCCCAAAATGCAACACTGATGATTTGTGCAGATAAATGCCTGTTAATCTGTTTCTTCCTCTCCCTCCCTCTCTGTCTGGCTTCCCTATTCTTCAAATCCATTCACACCCTAAATTGCCAGTCTTTTAAAACATCCTCCCACAGAGCCATTAGTATGTCTATGATGTATTGTACTGTACGGTACAATACAGACAGAAATGTAATGTAATGAAAAAATGAACAGTGGAGCATGAAAAGATACAGCATATTACAAGAGAGTATTAGAGAGGCTAGAACTGGGATGTGATGTAGAATGAAAGGAAATTCATTGATACAATTATTGACCCAGTTCTGGCCAGCAGAACTGGGTGCAGAGATATGAGATACACCTACCTAATAAGCTGGGGTTAGGGAATCTCCACGATTCATTGTATGTGGAATACTGGGGATGGGAATATGGACTTCCAGAAAAATCTCCCCCTGAAAGAAAACACAAAACAAGAAAAGAGCGTATTAGAGACAAGATGAACGGAATGAGAAATAGTTTTACTGAATCCTTAACATTTTGAGCTTCCTCAGCCTTTCCTAAGATCAGTCAAGCTGTGGTTGAGTTCTATCCTGGTTTGGATCATATTCAGAATATTATGTTTTATATTTATATATTTACATGAGACAACAGTAGTAAACAGTATGCAGTATTTGATTGTTACTTTTGGTATAGGCATGCCTTTGACTCCTTCATACACAGCTGTCTGTCATTTCTGTACCAACTGTGTTACCCACATGAGCCTAAACTCTGCTGAAGTTACCAGTCTGATAGAGTTGTCGTTTCCCTCTGATCAGCAGTAATGGATGATGAGAGCAACAAGAGACAGACTTCAATTTACATTTCAGTGTGATCATCATATTTTTTGTTTCGCTGACTAACTGATGTGTAAATCATGTTCATGATGCACTTTGCAAACAGTGATCACACACCCGTATAAGCTGCTGCATCTCCTTAAATACTTCACCTTTACAGTAACTTCGTTCTCTCAAGGCGTCATTCCTCCAGAAAATAACTGGAAAAAACCCCATCATATCTGGGATACCAGTGTGCATGTTAAAAATACTCTGTGACTGTTCATGAGGGAAATGACAACATTTTCCAAGCAAAGATGTCAAATGTTAGCTGGTTCCAGCTTGTTAAATCTAACAATATGCAGCTTTTTTCATTTATGAGAGTAAATGAAGAGTCTTCGCAGTTTTGGAGTGTTGGTTGGACAAAAATTTGAATCTGTCGCTGTGGGTTTCAGGAAATTGTGATGAGCATTTTGTGATTAATTGGTTAATGGTGAAAATAATCAGCAGATTAATCGATAATGAAAACAATCCCAGCACAACTTTAGTTGTTTGTTTAAATGGCTACAATGACCTGATGTGTCAGAAGCAAAAACAAAACTTGCCTGATGTTGTAGTGTAGAGGCCAACAAAGCATGTGGCTTTGAAATGGGAGACTGCTGTTTGTTTCTCATTTCCTACCGACAGTAAACAATATATTTTTTAAATAATGATTGTGATCTTTTCCCAATGGTACTGAAAATCTGTACTCAAGTACAAGTACTGTTACATTATTGAAATATGAATCAGCTATAAGCAAAACTACTGGTGGTTGATGTTTAATGCTTGAATTGATGTTTGATTCAGGCATTAAATTAAAAGGGGTCTCTCCAAATCTTCAGTCTGCATTATTCTCACCATCTGTCTTGGTGTTCATGGGTCCATAAGCAATCAGATAGGTTTATTGGTTACAAAAATGCGGATGAAAGGTTTGGATATGAATTCAAAGGTCTGCTCAGTAGTGAATTATGACTTCAACAGTAACATTGTCGATTACATAGTGTAATGCAGGGGTCGACGCAAGTTGTTGACCACTGGTGTGATGCAAACTTCCACTCCTGTCTTTCCTAAGCAATAATAAAGTAATTAGGGTGTTCACATTCAAACAACCCTTACCACAGTGCTGGTACTGTAGATAAATTGTTTTTAAAGGCAATGACAAACAATGACTCTCATCATTTAGGTTTAAGGACTTCTTCAGATTTCTCGTGGTTACAGTGAAGCTTTAACCTGCCCTTCGTTTTCAGCAGAATGGTTTGCAGACTAGTTGAGAGTGACTGAACTGGAGATCTCAGCGAGCCTGTAGCGGTGGATGTACAGTGGATGATAGCGTAGCTTTTCTCCCTCATTTACTACTTACTGTCTGGGGTCTACTCTTCCTCTTGTCTTCCCCTCCCACTCCCTTCCCCTTCACCCCTCTCTCTTTTTATTTTTCTCCCTCGTCCTCTGGCCCGCCTGCCTACAGCCCGCCCGTCACCCTTCACATCAAAACAACATTCTTCCCCATTTCTTCTCCTCTTTTTTTTCTCCCCATCTCTCCGCTGACTTGCTCTCTTTTTTTCTACTCTTTTGCTCTTTCTTTCTTTTTCTCCTGAACCTTCACTCCTCCCGGGGGATCCCTCTCCCATAGCTGACAGTCACAGACCCTGATGCCCCCCCTCACCCCCACACCCCCACCCTATCCCTCCTCTCTCCCTCTCGTTCTGTCGGTTCTGCCTCACTGCTCCTCTACACCCCCTCTGAGTGTCAGCCCCCCTGCTGCAGAGAGAGACACAGAGAGAGAAGAAGAAGAAGAACAGCAGAAGAGAGTTGCTTGCTTAATGAAGGTATGATATTAGACAGAGCGGACAAAAAGGAGGATAATTTGCCTGAGAAGTGCTGAGATAAAACATGGCAGAGAAGCCGAAGAAGCAAAGTTGAGAGATTATCTCCTCCACTCTCTCCAGTTGGTGCAGGGATTCAAGCGGCTTCGAATATTCACTGAGAAAAATTTAGATGTCGGAACTGTTTGTGTGTGTACAAGTTTTCTTTCTACCCTTTGTGTGTGTGTGTGCTTATGTTTAGCCGCGTCTGTCAGGTGGGGTCGGGATGCGGTCTCCATGGCATCCCTGGGTGCGAACATCCTCCCCTTGTCATCACCGTAGTGACGGCAACGTGTCAGGTTGTTTAGGAGACGAGGGGAGGGAGGGGGGGTGGAAGAAGGGGGAGAGGAGGCTCAGGGGTCTCCCTTGTGTAGCTCGGTGTCAAGGTCGCGCACACACACACTGTCAAAAACAAACACACACGCACACAAACAACCGCATGCCAACATACACCAACCCAAACACACACACACACAAATATGCTGTCAAACCTGAGGACAGGATGGGGTGAGCGCAGGGGGACAGGGCGACAGGGTTACCCATCTTTAGACGTGCTGTTGCTACATGTCCACTGAGAGAGAGTGTGTGTGTGTGTGAGAGTGTGTCACAGACTGAATGATTGGGAATACACAGTGACAAGAAGTTGTAAACAACATTGTTTTGACTTTGTATTACTGACGTTGTTGCTTTTATGTCTCTCCCTTTATCAGTCCCTGCAGGAAGTTGCAAACAGTGACTGCCCACTTTTTGAACAGCTTCAGTTCTGGAAGCAAATTTCCCATTTATTTACTCCACCAACGTTTCATCAAATCCTTATATAAAGAGTTTTAAGCCTGGAATCAATCAACCAACTACGACATGAATTGTGACCATAAAACTTTTGATTTGGAGCAAAAACAGATTGGAAATTGGATAAATAAGGTCAAGACTGTATACATAATTATTTTACGAGTGAACTACACCATAAACCATTGTGAAAAATACAGCTTCTTCTTAAATTTAACTTTTGTCATCATTATGGTGTTTATATTGTTAATAACAGTGTTGTAATATATTGTAGAATGTGTTTTGTCTCTATATAAATGATACTCACTGTGGCATAACAACATTATAAGTATGAATGACTTGTGTTAGCTACCAAACTAACCAGCCTGCCAGCAGATCAGGGGTACATATTTCCATGGTAACAGTGAGCTCCACCGATCAGAGACTTTGTTGTTACACTTTAGGATTATGGATAGTGTCGTACTTTGCCAGGACATCATGAATAAAAACTGTTTTTCTTAAAACAAGGTTGATATGATACAGATTTGTAGCTTCTGCAGGAACATATACCATCGTTTCACAATCTCATTGCTCATGGTCAGTCTATTTTGGATAGTTATCATGAGAAATAATGAAAATCCTAAATTCAGAATATGAATACGATTTCACTTTCGGAACTTCACTGTTCAAAATCCTGTGAATTCTCTGCGACTTTGTGACCTTGTATTATATGTATTTTGTTCAGTGACTGCAACTTTTCTGCAAATTTGATTAATCATCATAGCAGTGCCCCGTACAAACATCATACACGTACATCTCAATGAACCTACTTTATGTTTTATTATTTATTATGTTTTTGCACTTTTATTTATATATTATATATTTTTACTTTGTCATGTGCACTGAAAAGAAAAGGCTTGCCATTGTTATTGACATTTATCAGTCATTTTTAAGTTTGCGTTTGCTGTTTGACTGAGTTTGAACTCTGTCTTTGTGGAATGCCCCCTGATGCACTTCATCATTTCAAATAAAGCATATTTACTTTTTTCCTGCAATTTCTTTGAAAAACAAAAAAAGTTTAAAAACATTGCCACATGCATCACACTTTTTTTTTTAGAAGAGCTGCCATGAAATCAGGCATTTTAGGCTGCAACAATCCCCCAAAAAGCCTGTGAAATCCTGAAGGGGACTGCTTTATGTTTCTGCAGTATACTTCACACTGACCACTGCGAGGCTGAGAGAGCAAGAGGGAGAGAAGAAGAAGAAGAATGGTGGTCCAGGATTGAAACACAAAAGCGGCGTAGAAGGCGGAGTGGAAGGGAATGAATGAATTAGTCGTGGGTCACTGGTGATTCTCATTAAAAACAAATTACTAATGTTGAGGAGGGACAGCTGTGCTACTGTGGCTGGTTTCTAATGATACACAGACACACACGCACACACAACACAGGCACAAACACACACACACACATACACACATAGGTACACACAAACACACACAAACACACACACACGCCACCCCCCTGGGAGCACTGTCAGCCATAGTGTAGACAGACAAGAAAGAGGAAGTGGCAATGCTAAGTACACCCCCTGAAGACACACACACATTTACACACAAACATACACTTCATACACCCAGTGGGAATTCAAACAGATATGTAGGTACAGTTACAGATCTGCTCGGATGAAGGGTGGCAGGAGGTGGAATAATTTATTACTGTAAAGGAAAGTGAAGTATGATGGGACTTTTGGTTCTGACGAAAGTTTAAACTGTTTGAGTGCATGTGTGTGTATGTGTGTATAGTGTGTATGCCAGTGTGTGTGTGTGTGTGTGTGTACTCACCAGGTACCATGCCAGTGAGGGAGGGGGTGGAGTAGCTGCCCTGTCCAGTGGGAGGAACATGAGGAGGGTAGCCTGGCAGAGTGGTGCTGGCGAGATCTCGACCTGTAATCACACATACACACAAACACATATACACTGTCATCAACTCTACTGCTTTTTTTTTATTATTGTCACCATATTTATACTTCCTAACTCGATTCTGTCTAGTCCTGCATGCTACTTGCAATTATAATATAATATAATATAATATAATATAATATAATATAATATTCACATCTGCCATTTGAGGCACATTTTTACTTTAAAAAATGCTGAAGTTATTAGTTGATTATCAACACTCTCGCTGTTGTTACTGTTGTTGTTCTATGTTACATCAGCTAATCAATTAATGGGCTAATTGTTGCAGCACCAAATTAAAATCTTACATAATGGGATTAAGGTGATTTTGATTTCTGACTGTGTTCTGAAAAGGCACTATCCTGGACTGTGCTGTTTCAGTGAACATCCTGAACATGCATCCTTCAGGTTGTGAGAATTTTCTACCAACAACAAGATATAGCTGATAAAGGGCTTTATTTTTTTCCCCTATTTTCAGGTCAAAGTAAGCAGCCCATGAAAATGTATCTGTACATCCCTGAAATTAAAGAGACCCAGTTAACCCAAACATCAAAAATGCATATTTTTCCTCTTACCAGTAGTAAGAGTAATAGGAAAAACCCTTTACCTGTCATAAATATGGTTGGTGACCATGGAGGTCCTTTAAAAAACTCAAGTGACGCTCTGAAATAGGTCAATATCTCTACAGTAACAAGTTTCTATTTGTCCTAATTGTTTCTGTCCACACTTGACAGTAATTATACTAAATACTCAAAATGAAAGTAGCAGCTTTTGCTGTTTAGCTTTTTCTTATTTTTTAAAATGTTACAAATATCACCCTGAAAACTCTACCCCTCATGCAGGATCTTTACTGAGAAAATCATGCTGGAGCACATTTTGGATGTCCCTCTCTCTTTTGTTTCTTTCTTCCTTATTTTCCATCCGCTGTCATCTATTAATTTATCAACTCCCCGTTCTCTCGTTACCACCAGCTCCCCCCTCCTTCCTCTGTCTGTCACTTGGTGGATTGGATATATAACTGCATTAGACTACATGACAGTGTGTCGGCCCAAATCATTTCTCTATGTTTGCACGCAGTAGACATTGGGAGTGCACGGAGAGGGAGCCCTCCATTCATCATCATCATATATACACACCCACAGCCACACACGCACACACACTGCACTCACACCCTCCTCCTTCCCCCTGCACACACACATTTATCATCATCATAAACAGCTCAGATGCTAACACCATCAATCCCATTCACTTCCCCTCCACTTAACCACCACTAACTAACTGAGAGGAGGAGGAGGAGGAGGAGGAGGAGGAGGAGGAGGAGATGAGAAATAGAGGAGAGAACATAAAAAACAAGGAGAAGAGAAAGATGGTGTGACACAAAAAAGAAAAAACGGAATACAAAGAGGGAGAGTGGAGGTGTCTATGGAAGCAGAGGACAGCAGCAGTGACAAAAAGTATTATGAGTGAAAGTAATACTATAATGTAAATATACTCCTTTACAAGAGAAAGTCCTTCATTCAAAATTATGTTTAAATAAATGAACATACTGCACATATTATCAGTTTAATTTAACTTAATCTGACAAATAAATGTGTAAAAAAAAAAAAAAAAAAAAAAAAAACTATACCTAGCTGATGTACAAGTACTTTAAAATGGTTCTTAAGCACAGTAAACATATGTAGTTACTTTCCACCACAGGGGACTAAAGATATTTTGATAAATTGGCCAATACTGCTACATAAGTCAATATTAGCTTGCAGCTATATTAAAATTGGTGTATATGTTGGCAGATACCTAAAAAAATTGATGAAAAGAAATGCCAAAGATATTTGAGGTAATTCAGAGACTGTCAAGTTTGTCCACCACAGTGGACCAACACATTTCTGTAAAATTAAATATTACAATTTAAAAAATAATAAAATAAATAAAATAAACTGTAGAATTTCCTGCTCAGAACTAATCTCAGTTAGTCTACAAGTAAACCTACTTTGCTAAACCTACCCAAGAAACTTAAACAACATGATTTGGGTTAAAATATTCTCAGACAGGGCTTTCTGCCAGACAGCCTCAAAGGCTAACTTTTCCCAATTGCTATTTAGGATCAGTGGTGCTTTGAGCTAAATGCTAATGTCAGCATGCTAACATGCTCACAATGATAGTGCTAAAAATGTTGATGTTACACAGGTATGGTGATTATGGTGTTCAAAATCTTAAGCAGCGAGTTTGTGCTGCCTCATCATTCTATATGAAATGCACCAACACAGGGAGTGGGGAGGGCATTGTTGTTCCAGCTGGCAACAGAGGTAACTGAATCAATATCGAGTTTTGCAGGTATTTGGCCCTTTATAAAAGTATTAGAAACATTACATTTTTCACATGATAGTGGCGCTAGATGAAAAGGTGAGAGATCACCAAAGATAATGATGTTTAGCTCAAAATCAGAAGTGTCAGCCTTATGCTGGGGGATAAGCCAGTGGTCATAAGGATTCATCAGCTGGGGACAATGAATGTACAAAGCTGAGATATTGCAGTCTGGACTAAAGCAGAGGAATGACCGACTGACACTGTCATCCTCAGAGCTATGCCTATAGCATGGCTGAAAATCACATTTAAGGGATCCTTATCAACAATGTTTGTCTGTGTTATGTGTTACTGGTCAGATAATTTTTTACTGGTTGAAACATTTTAATTCTTATATACCAATATGTTATCAGCCTCATGAAGCTGGTATCAGCTGTGCTTTACTGAAAAGAACAAACAAAGAGAACAAGGAGAAGAAATGGAGTTGAGGAACGGGAGTAAGCAAAGAAAAACGTGTGTGGTTGCTAACCATCCGAGGCTCCAACATCTCATCCTTTCATATTCCTGTCCTCTTCACTTAATATTTGCCTCTTCACCTCCCTCCCTCCCTCACAGACCCCCTTTCTACTCCTCTGTCCCTCTCCGCCTCCTCTCTCCTGTCTCAGTGTAGTAAAGTTTTTCTCGGTGTTTGACGCGACAGCGAAGCATTAGTGCAGACGGGCTACTCATCCGCTCAGGGTCAGTGCACAGGGCAAGGAGGAGAGGGAGGAGAGGGTGGGAGAGAGGAGAGATGGACTCTCTACAGCCCAACTTAGAGGGGGCAGACAGGGCCAGATCCACTGAGGTGTGTGTGTGTTTGTGCACGCAGTGTGTTTGTGCATATGTATGCCAGTTGTGTTGATGTATCTGTTCTCCATAGCTTTGCCGTAGAGGTCAACCAACAAATACAAGTCTCCTCCGTGCTCGCTTACAGCTACAGACGAACACACATCCTCTTTTATCTAACTCCTCCACATCAAACAGCCATCAGAGCAACATATATCAAACCTGGAGGGAATCAAGGGTGTACAGTGTGTCCCTTTGCACTTGAGTGGACTAGGTGGAGTTCAGGGGAAAAAGGAAAATGCCCTACAGATTTGGAAAGGCCTGAGGAAAGAAGATTGAATGTGTAAATGTTGCTCTACAGCATGTGTCCAGAGTATCAACACTTCAAGGATGCAATAACATTGCGTCAAACACACAGACGTCTGATCCCCTAGAGGGAGCTCTATTCTGAGGGAAAAGACAGGCAAGGAAATGCATGCATAATATTCACAGGGCGTGTGTGTGTGTGAATATGAATGTGTGTTTGCATGCATAAGCAGAAATGGAAATTTTATCTCTCTCTCTTTTTCTCTCTGTGTCTCTGTCTCTCTCTCTCTCCTGACTCGAGCAGGTAATATTCCTCCGTGGTTTCAAAGGGCAAAAAAGAGCCCCTTCCCAGATATCCCAAATTCCCAGCTCTATGATTCCCCTCATTACAGATGGGAACGTTGAAGCCTTGTCCAAGTGCTCCCTGGTCTGCTCTTAATTAACCGCTGCCTCTCCTGGCGCCCCTAAATGGAGACAGAGGAAGAGACGAGGCTCTCACTTTTCCTCTATCCTTCCACCTTTCTTCTCCTCCTTTCCACTGGGCTTCTCACCTCTCCTGAGATCCAAAGCACTGAGCTCTTTAAACGGGATCACTTAGAATCCATGTAGCTTCCTTCACTGCTGAGGTAGACTTAAAGAGGCATTTGGCTCACTGTGTTTGGAATACAAATTACTGTATTTTTTTATATGAAATACTGAGGTCAGACTTGTGCACGAGGTTTCATTTTCTCTTTCTTTCTTTTCTATAGAGTCATAAGGAATAAGTTGTGATCACACAGCCAGAGCAACAAAATCCATTGGATCAGTCCTGATATATATATATATATATATATATATATATATACATATCAAATGTAATCACACTGGGCATAAAACCCGAGAGTCTCTGTAGTCTCTGTAATGTCACCCATAGATGAGCCCACAACTAATGTTGGCAGTGCCTGGCTCTGCTTAACTCCAAACTTATCCAAAAATATGTAAAGGTAAAAATCTGTGTGTGTCACTCAAAGCAGCCACACTCTTAATTATACATAACTTTAAGCCTTAATATAATTCAAAGGTGCAGTTTTCATGAACAGGTAAATTGGCTATATAGAGCAAAACTGTTTTACGTACCAGGCTATAAACAGTTTTATTTCTGCTCTTAAATCAATATGGGAGTCCACGGGGATTGACTCACTTTTGGAGCCACCCTCAAGTGGCAGTTATTGGTTTCATTTTTCAGCCCTGGAGGTTGCCCCTTGCATTAAACTGACGTTACTGACAAGACTCCACAAAAAGGTCTCTCAATGCACATTCAAATTGTTTAATGTCATTTAGTTTCAAAGTGCAAAGTGTTTGCTCAGTCAGATGACTTGCCATAAATGCTAAAATGATATATATATATTTTTTAAAAGGCATATGCTCACTGAAACAGATTTATTGAGTTCAGCTGCATCAGGCTATCTAATGAAAATGTTACGTCGAAACAATGTCAAACTTTTTTTCAGCATCTTATTAGTCGTGTGTCTTTTCTTGATATAATTACATTCAGATTACAAAATGTCTATTTAAAGGTAGAATGTGCAGGTTTTGTCAGTTGCTGTTTGTAAAAACATTTGGTAAAGTGTCTAAAGCACATCAAAAATAATAAGAAGATAAAGTACAGGGTCTCTGTAGATACACATACCACCAGCAGGTCATAAGTGATGACTGCGAGGGATTACTTTTAGTCCACATGGTCTTTTAGATAAATTCTGCATAGTATGTCTTTAAGAGCAGGAGTGCAGTTATTAGTTGGATGTCTTTCTTACCTGGAACAAGTGAATAGGACTGTGGACCGGACACGCTGGCACCTAACTCCGCCCCTGTGCCAGGATTGGCCAAACTGTTCTTCATCTCGTCCAGTCCACCAGTTAGTGAGGCCATGGCCGAATAATCTGACGTCTGAGCAGAGGCAGGAAGTGGAGCGAGAATAAAAGAGAACAAAGAGAACAAATCATGACATTTCCTGTTAGATACAACATGAATATACTGCACTGTAGAGCTGGATGTTGCTTACAGCTGTTTGTTATATCCTGATACGTTTCCAATATGCTGCACCTTCCTTATAGCAAAGAGCAATGGAGCTTTACTATGAACACACACACACGTCCACACACACACACACACACACACACACACACACACACACACACAAACATACAGAAACACACCTACAGCTGAGAGTTTATTGATCTGTTTACAAAGACAGGGATTTACTGTACAACCAAGTCCAACAGTCTATAACCACAGGATCAGCTCGCTCTTCTTCTCTGCTCTCACCCTCACATACACACACATGCATACACACATCATACAGTACACATCCTATACATCCTACACACACACACACACACACACTCAGTGGAATCACACAGATCATGGCTAACACAAAGCCTCTTGTCTCCCCAGATACCAACAACAATAAGAACTGTGATCATCTCAACACACGTACACACAGACTCCCAGTGCTCTTAACACACACACACACACATGCACACACACATGCACACACACTACACAAGTTAAAAACATATCAAGAAGAAGAGACTGAGGTGACAAAGCCATATTGGGTTGATGTGCGTTTTTTATTCTTGGTGCAAACCCTCCTGAGAGAAGTAAGACCTTGAAGTTGCAGTGCAAATTAAAAGGCATCAAAAAGAAACAGAGCTCACAATATTGCAGTAACTTAACATGTAAATGATGAATTTGGTTCTGCCAATATGCATGTTTTTTTGTTTTGTTTTTAGTTATTTACCATATAATCATTTAAGTCATCACTTGAAAGATGAGACCTCTATATAATTATTACAATTAAAGCAGAAATCATCCCTAGTACCAGAAACTACTCTTGCGCCACAAATTATTTAAAAAAAACATTAGAAAACATAGTAAATTCTGGACCAATGGAGAGCATGCAGACAAAATTTTGAAGCAGGCTTTATAAGAACCTGGTTGAGCATGCTCTTGCTCGCCTTCCCAAAATGCAGACAGATAGATGGATAATGGAAACTGTCCCGTCACCTCTGTCTGACCTGAACACACAACCATGACCCATCCATCCTCATCACTCTGCCAGAGCGTGTGTGTGTGTATGTGTGGTGATTTAGAGTGATGGCATTGACACTGATGACCAACTATATATAGATTAACCACTGATTCTCAGGGCTGCGACACTCATGATGGGCAAATGACCTGCTGCTGACTCTGTGTGTGTGGGCGTGTGTTGTGTGCTCTTGTGTATTTTTCTACACTTGTATATTTGTGCATAACAAAGGGAAGCTGTTTAAGTGAAAGCATCTTCATCTAAGTCAAACTGGTGCTAATACAAAAGTGTGACGCTTGGACCAAGTAAATTAAATTAAATTACAAATCACTTTGCTCATTTGAATTGCGTTGTTCAATTTAGCTCAAAGATTCATAGTTAGCATATGTATTTTTTTCACTTTTTGCTAAACTAATGGATTGATGTCCAAATGCACTTCATTACTTGCAGCAGGAAGTGAAGTAAATGCATCACCATTATTAACATTGCAGACCTAATTCTGACTGTCTTCACTTAAGTAGTATGTTCATTTGAGTTGCTGGTTTTATTCACACAAAAAATAACTATTTATAAGGTTAATAGATCTTCAGCTACATATTTGTAATAGTTATCACATCAAGATTGGCTTTCACAGTGTTAAACCAGGAAGTTTCAGTCACCACTGAGTTTCACTGTTAAAAGTTGCTGATTAGGACAGTGACGAAGATAATGATGAAAGCTGGCAAAAGGGCTAGGAAGGGTGGGACTCAAGAAAAAGTCACAATTACAGCTTCAGCACCATGGACAGCACCATGGATTTATCAATACACAGCACAGTTAAGGCCTTTACACACCAACAACGATGCAAATTAACGGCAGGAAATTACAAATAATTCAGAGGCAGAAAAATTTGATGGGCTTGACTATGCACAACAAGTTTGACACAGTTTTGTGCAAAAATTATTAAGCTTCTAAAAACAATTGCATCATGGCATGATGTAATTAACATCAATGAACATGACCTGGGGCTCCTTTTTCTTGGTTCATTCACACTTTTCCACAGGAGTGTGATCACCCAGATGTTTAAAACATTTTCCTAAAACATTTTACTAAACACATATTCATCTGATGGTAGCCAACTAATAAATCTTTTTGGTAGAGCAGGTTGGTCTTTCATATCATTACACTTCTGCAACGGCTACAGCTTACATTTTGCACAAGTAAAGCAAGTAAAATTCCTCACTTTCCTGCATGAAATGGATCCGCTCCTCTTTTTTCTACTGCTGTGTGTGTGTGTGTGTGTGTGTGTGTGTGTGTGTGTGTGTGTGTGTGTGTGTGTGTACACTAATGACAGCAATCAGAATTTCCTTTAGGTGATGAGGTGAGAGTTTTGCACTGACCCTTTTAATACCTCTGCATCTGTGTATGTGTATGTGTGTGTGAGGTGTAAGTGTAGGCGTGTGTTTGTGCTCACTGACCTCTTAAACACCCCTGTGCTCGTCAACACACAACACAACCACTGGACTGTGACCTGCCAAATAAGAGCTTACCCAGTACGCTACACACACATCTCCCTCTGTCTCTTTACACTTCAGACACATTTTTAAGCCCTCTTTTCTCTCTTAACGCCCTCCCCTCCGCCCTCCTCTCTCCCCCCTCACACATCACACCTGTAGTTTTTTTTTCACCCAATCATACATGCTCTCCCTGCGCCCCCTCCTCCCTCTCTTGGCCGCTCTCTGTCTTATTATAATGGTGTCTAATGTGTCCATGTATCCATGTAGATGGGGGCCGGGCAGCAGCAGTGGCAGAGAAGAAGGGGTCTGCCGTGGTAATTGGCCATGATGAAGTTTGGCCAGTGGGGTGACAGGCCCGCTAAGGAAGATGGATCATTCTCATTCGGCCCCGTAAATGTTGTCAATTCCACCGCTCATACAGCGCCATCAGCCCTCATCAAAGAGGAGGGACGCAGCTGCCAGGCCGTTGAGAGGTTGGGGTTTGGGGGTGGTGGAGGTGGTGTGGTGGTGGTGGAGTTGTACAGGGCAGAATGGAGGGTTAAAAGAAATGGTGGCAGGTGGAGCTAGACCTGGGGCAGGAAGTTATGGGCTGAGAGAAGGATGAGAAGGGATGTGGAGTTAGAAAGGAGGGAAGAGATGGGATAGATGCGACAGAGAGATGAATCCACGTAAGACACGAGGAAAGATGGGGCTTTTAATGGAAGGGAGAACACAATGTGGAAAGAATTGGACAAAGAAAGCATGCTTCATTTGGGAAACTCTTAATGGATAAGGCAGAAAAAAACAGCTCCTGTGTTGACAGTGCACGGAAAGCTCCAGCAAAAAAACAAAAACAAAAAAACAGAATAAAAGTTGAATCTGGCTCAACTTTTTTTGTAACACAGTATGACATCATGCACTGCCTTGGCCAATCATTTGCAAGCAAGCACACAAATTCTGTTGGATTAGGCTGCCTTCACTTCACATAGAGTTCAACTTTGGTGAACTTTGACTGGCAAAGTCGTAGCCTCAACCAATAGCATGTGTGTGTGTTGTTTGCCTCAGCAGGCGATGACCACTCCTCTGCATTTGTGTATATGTGACTGTGCCATTACTTTGGAACAGGCAATTTTACTTTTTATCTCATGAATATTGGACCGATAGGCTTAATATTTTGTGCATATTTATGACTATATGCTGATGGACCTCTGTGACTTACAATTCTTTTATGGTCCATGTCAGTGACGACCATGGCTCGAGGCATCATGCTTTTGGGTTATCCCATTCTTGTGAATGCAATATCTCAAAAACCCTTAAAGGAAATTTCTTCAAAATTGACACAAAAGTCCACTTGGACTCAAGAATGAACTGATAAGATTTTGGTGGACAAAGGTCAAGGTCACCATGACCATACTAAACACGTTTTTGGCCATAACTCAAGAATTCATAATCTAAATATGATGAAATTTCACACAAAAGGATACTAGCAGTGCTGAAGAGTGACTATAACTAGTTACATGTTATTAAATTACAACATTGTAATCCATTACTCTTACTGACAAATAATACGTAATTAAATTATAGTTACTAATCACAATGTTGGTGATCCCAAAGAGGTTACATCCAAATATTCTTTCCAGGTTTCCTGGCAGGGATCCACACTCTTCCTTTTCAGTCTCTCTCTCAAACCTCTAAGAGCATCTCTAAGAACAACAAAAAGGTGGTAAGTTAACAAGTTCCATCCTAACGAAGGAAAATGACTACATGGCGATGGCACTGGTCCAGTACTCAGTATGGGTAGTAGTCCGA
>JAJHUR010119621.1:0-30454 GCA_027495735.1 Lutjanus campechanus
CGAACACACCTCAACATGTGGACAGGAGGAGGTGGGGATCAAGCCGCCAATCCTGCGATCGATAGACGACCTGCTCCACCTCCTGAGCCACAGTCGCCCCTACTTTACATTAACTTAACCAGGATAATCCACTCTGTATCAATACTGCTTTCCAGAGAGTCCTACGTATGTTACATTAACTAAACATCTTAATGAGTTTATTTACTCAGTGCATCATCATGCATGTTCTTTCTCTAACCTTAACCTGCCTGAAATTGTCATGCACAAATGTTGGCTCTGGACTTGTTAAGTGATCAAGAGATCTGGCGAGAGACGAACTGGTAAATGAAAATTAAAAATTCACATTCTAAGTATGATTGATATCGATGAGACTAAAGTGGGGAACACAGGATAAATCCAGTAAGATACTTAAATAAAGAGAAACCTGCTGGTTTCTATGGTGAGTTACAAAAATAACAAAATAACTGGTATGTTTTGAAAGTAATTTTACCCGATTTGATTTTAAAAAGTACATTTCTGTGTAAGGAACCCAACTGAAGAAACAAGAGAAATACTATATATTTGCTCCTGAGGTTGTTTAGTTACTTTAGGATTTGGGGAGCAACTTATAATAATGATCGTGACATTTGAATGAATGAATTTCCTATTATTGTTTCCAGATTGGCTCTCTCACTGTAAATATGGCAAACTGATGATCAGAAAATTACACTGATGGTTAATCCTTACATGATCATTAGATATCAACATTTACTGGTTTCAACTTTTCAACTATAAGCGTTTTCTGCTTTTCTTTGTTTCATCTCATTATAGATTGAGGTTCTCCCTCAATGTGTTTCTGAGGAGTTAAATAAATAACTGATGGTGAAACAAGCAGTTTGTTGTTATTTTTCACATTTGACAGATTGAAACAACAGACTAAAAAGTAATCGATAATGAAAATCATCTCTTCTGCGGCCCTAATCATCGTGGTGGAAGGTGTTTTTGGATTAAACCACCGAAGCTGAATTACCACATGAAAGATGGGGCGCTATTATTCTCCCCGGGGAGCAGGGAGGGACAGAAACTTTCCTCGCGGCGCTAAATTGAGATCGGTGGCGGCTATTATGTGCCTCATCCCAGATAAATCTGTTTGTTGGGAAACTAAGTGATCCTAATCTCATTTGTAATATCCTCCCACCTGGATCCGCCTGTAGGCCAACATTAGCATACGTAGGTGGCCACAGGCTTGACCCGACCAGCTGCTGGCTTTGCTCGGTGTTACTGCGTGTTTGTGTTTGTGTTTGTGTGTAGATGTGTACTGTACATGGCTGTTTGTGTGTGTTTTACCTTCCTCTGAGGTGCAAATGTCCTCATATCACAAAGTAACAACAGTTTGAGAAAACCAGGCATAAAATCTACAAAAAAAAGACAGCTTGTGTTGCAGGAAAATTATGCAAAAGGTTTGTTTTGCATCATTTTAAATAAGCGGTAACAGCAAGAAATGAGCAGGATAGATGGATATTAGTGTAACTGCATTATCATCATTTTAAAGCAAATGAGGTGTTTCCTCTCAGAGAACAGCGACAGAAGACGCCGCAGTGGTTTTCTGTCTATTTAGTCGTTAACTCTACCTCTTAATTTAAATGTTTTTACACGTCTTCAAGCTTCTCTACCAGTTAGTCAATTTCTTCCTCCCTCAAACAGCTGTTAACTCGAAAAAATCTAATTATCCTGGTTTCAGTGGGAGATTTTAGTGCCCCATTATGGTCCAATCTTTGTGGCTGACATACTGATTGTATAGTAAGCTTTGTGTGATCAATAATACTGATCAGAGAGCCTGTGCCCTTGATTGACTGATTGATTGATTGATTTTATCTGATAAAACTCTGTACAGCAGTTGTTACAGTCACTGAGGACAAAAACAGAATGAAGTCTTGTGACATGTTTCCATTCTGGTCCAAGATCCAACAGACAACAAGGACACAGAAGGACATAGTGGAGGCAGATGGAGGTCGAAAACTTGTCCTGATATATTGCAAACGATGTTGCAGTGATTTCTCCCTCTGTTCCTCTTACTTGTAACTCCCAACAGCTCCCCGATTTTCTTTCAAATCTCGCCCTTTTTGAGGATTTCCCAATAAAAAGAGTGCTTCTCAGCCTCGTAAAGTAGTCTCTTGCGTATCTTTCACGTTGGCTGCTCACAAGAAACAGAAACATCGAGGACATCAGCATCAATTTGCGTTTAGTTTTACAAAAACAGAACCAGAACAAATGATTTCTCAACAAAGCGACACGTCACTTTACCTGTTCGCTCATGCACAGAGCGGGTTTTGACTTCCTCACTGTGAAAAACTGAAACAATTCGATGTTCACTCATTCACATCGCTTCCAGGAAGCAGTCATACAAATGACTGAGAGGCCACTTGAATTTACTCTCTTGACTTTAGACTCACAGGAAGACTGTTCCAGTGTGCTGCAGAAGAAGAAATTAAATATGTTTTAACCCAACGAGCTCTTAAAATCTGTTGAGCTACCTCTTGTAAAATATCGACGAGTGTCTCTCTTGGCCTGTTGGAAGCTACAGGATGAAACTAACATCATCCCTGCACAATTAGGGCTGGGTACTGGTACTCAATGATAAAAACTAACAAATTACATGTGTATTTAATCCTTTTTGTACTCAGATCTAGAAAAAAAATGCTATTTCCAAGGTTTTGCTCACAGCCGATCACTGGAAGCTTTCTTTGATTTAATGCTTAGTGTGATTGTCCCACAATTGTAGCAGCTACAAGACAAACGGTCTGAGGTGTCTGAGGTGTGGTAAAGCCGACCGTGGTGTGTTTGATGGTGTTGGTAGTTTGGCATGCAGAGATATAATCAAAACATTTGACAGCATGGCTATAACACACACCTGTGGCAGCTGATAAAAATAAATGCTTTACCTCTGGAGTGACTCTTTTCACTTGATGAGTATCAAATGAAGCAGGAAAAAAGTGATAAGTGTCACTTTAAAGATACTGGTATTGGTCATTTTTTTAAAGGATATCCAGCCCTATGCACAGTTGTTGCAGAAAGAAGAGGAAAAGTTTGCCATCAAACATAATCCAGGGTTCTGCGGACTCATCTAATATCAGCATTCTTGTCTGGTGATCAAAAACCTGATTAAGGTGTCAACAGTATCCCTGTTTTTATCACAGTACTTCAGCTTGCATATTCAGATTTCTCAAACTTGGCATTATCTAGGTCTTGCAAACCTGCAAAAAACTGATTGTAAACGCTCATCTGACCCTGTTAACATTCAAATGTAAGATTCAGCCAAAATATGCACACAGTGCATGAGCACATGCTGCAAAAAAGTCTTCATCTGCCTTCTAAAACTCGCAGTGTCATCTAAGTGTCCCTTCGTGCCGGCGTTTCTCCTCCGTGACGTTGTCCTTGTCAGCATCCAGGTGTTTTTTTGTTTTTTGTTTTTTGCTGCAGCTCTGACTCACAGGTGTGACAGTTGTTTGGGGAGTCATTGTCGCCGTCCTTGGCGGAGGTGGTCCAGAAGTTTTGGGGGTTTTTTTGGACTGCAGGTGTAGAAGGTCATCAACCAGCCGGGCAAAGTTTGACAGTGACGAGCTGCTTCTGTCCTTCCTGCTCAAAGACGAAACGATTAGCGTACAGTATGTGTGCTTTTTTTTTTCTTTTTTTTTTAGCAGTGCTGAGTTGGCGTTGTTCGCAAACTGGGTGCCCTTCAACAGTAATTTACATGTTTGTGTGTGTGTGTTCATGTAGGCGTTGTGTGTGTGTGTGTTTGTGTGAGAGACAAAGGATGGAAAAAGATGCAAGATAGAAGATGGATACAGATTTTTGTTTGTGCGTAGGCTCACTCTTTTCTCTCTGTGTATGTGGGTTACAGTACCACTGATTTCTACTGTCTATGTGTCTTAAAATGTGTGTGTGTGTGTGTGTGTTGGTGTGTTGTGTAGGTGAGAGACTGTCTGTGTATCGGTGTGTCCTTGCTGAAGCGAGTCACTGAGTTCATGCTCATGCACGAGCTCCCCTCTCCTCTCCGTCTGCACATGCACATGCCTCGTTCCACTCCGGTCTTCTTCTGCTGCGCGCTGTCAAATTAGCATTCAGTCCACCCATCACACCCCCCTGTGAACACACGCACACACATGCACAAACACACACACACGCACCTGTCATGGCAACAAACCAGGCTGAGCAGAGAGACGGATAATTAGACGAGTTTATTTGGTTTGTGTGATGCTATCTTCTCTCGTGTGATGAGGTTGTGTTTAGACTTGCAGAATAGAATGAAAGGGAAAAAAAGACAATTACAGCTGATATTATTTTTGTCAGTTAATTGATTAGTCGATTAGTCGATGTCGGTCAGGTGTGTTGAAGAAAGTAAGTAAGCGTTAAGGTTTGAACTTCTCGTCTCGACTATTTTTTGCTTTATATGTTTGAACAACCAACCTCAATCTCTCTCATCTTCATGATGGATGTTTTTTTTTACCCCATTTCAACTGTGGCCATTCAGAAAAGCTATAAAAACTTTTGCCATCCAATGTGGTCCGACAATCCATCAAATGATCTAGTTTGTTTATTGGAAGAAGCCACATGAAGCAACAGTGTGTGCAAAAATGAGCCCTGCAGACCAAATAGGGAGTTGGAGAATTTAGTTCAGGCATTGTTTGTTGTTGTTTCCTCCCCCCCAAAAGCTCAGGCAGGCTGCAGGAGCGCATGACACACGCAACATCATAAACTGACAGTAACAAACGAGGACAAGTTCTACACTGTAAGTTGATTAGATGTTTATAATTGTCAGCTGTCTGTCGATGTTAAGCCAAGCCCGTTATCCAGAAAACAAAAGCCACACACTCTGGCTGCCTGTCTCACTGCCTGCCAGACTCCATTAACATTTTGTTCAATTTTACCCGTTATAAACATCTACTCTTTCTACAAGATTATTAATGATTTATTACAACTCATAAACAGACACTTACTCATTCGGCATTAATTTGAACTCTAACTAACGTGAAACAGGCAAAAAAAACAAAAAAACAAAACAGTTATTCTGGCCCAGAATAGAAATTTCAAAGGGGGACACCGCAGCTGTTGCAAGTATTTCAACTCAACATGTTACAGATTTTCTTCTTTAAACAAATGTATCTGTGTTGCTTCAGCTGAAGTTATTGTCGGATGGTTGGATCTGAAAATCCCTCCCCACATACCTGCCTGACACTGGAATTGGGGAGGCTGCATCCAACAATTTCTCTAACTTTCCAAAACCAACATTCCAACATTCCCACCCACTTTACGCAGCGACTGGTCGGGTCTCTGGAAGTAAGAAATAAAGCGATTCTTGAATTTTTCTTTCTTGCTTCATTTTTCTCAACTATTTTTGTTGTTTTTTTTAAATGTGTGAACAACCAAGTGCAACACTCTGAAGGTCTCCCAGAAAGGATTGCCTGAATATGACAGATGGTTTTTCACCCCGCCTTCAAGTGCGGCTGTTCAGAACAGCTATAAAAACTTTCGCCGTCCAATGTGGTCAGACAGCCCATCAAATGATGTAGTTTGTTTTCTTAAACTAAACCAAACCATAACCATGGAAGTGTCAGGCCAGAAAAGATTTTTATCTTCTACAGTAACAGTAACAGTGATTTGTGCCATTCTGGAGCACAGTTACAAGTCATATCTTTTCATTTTATTTGGATGACTTGTTACATATGAGGCGTATTGTTTAAAGGGATGGGAATTGAGAACCAGTTCCAGTTAAAGAAATTGTATTTTCACTATCATGTATTATTGATTTCTTTCTCTGATTCTTACCAGTGTATGTTCAAAATACTGATAATTTAAAAAATTAAAACTGAAAATAAGGAGCCCAGCATAAACTGCACATGACCAGTTTCATCAGTCATATGAATCATTTACAAATCAGAGAGTAAGAGGGTAGATGGGAGGATTGTGTGTGTGCGTGTGTGGAAGAAAACACACATACAGACACACACGCACACATGCATACACACTTACACACTTGAATTTTAATTGACTGACCGTTAAAAATCAGGTCACAAGGGAGGAAAGAAAAAACGGCTGCATAAGTAGAGATGCATGGATGCACACATACAGTATGCATGCACTTAATGTACACACACACACACACACACACCCAGCTTGTGAGTGTGGAAATCTAATATGCATGGCCTCATACACGTGCATGCATGCACACATGTCCACACACACACACACAGGAGTTACATTGTATCACATTTTCCAACCTCATAAAACCACAGTTCTTCAAAGATAAACACCTTTTTATTAGGTGTGTGTGTGTGTGTGTGTGTGTGTGTATCCCCGTGTGCACAAGCGTGTGTTTAATCTGACCGCATGCAGATCTTCTCGGGTTTGCAGCGCCGCATCAACTCTAGCGAGGCCGAGACCGTCTCCATGGCAACAGATCCTTCCTCCATCCCACCACCTGTGGAGTCAGAAATGAAAGGATTTATGTGATGGAAGGAGAAGAAAAAAAAAACAAGAGCGAGAGAAATGCTTGGGAGAAAAGGAAAAGAAAGGATTTATTTGAGGAGAGAAGGGATGAAATGAAGGGAATTTATGAGATAAAAAAAAGAGAGAGGGGAGATGAAGAGGAGGTGAACAGGACGGGGAAAAAAGATGAGTGATGGAAGGACAGATTGAGGAGGAGCGGGAGCGGCTGGTGTAAAATCGATGCAGAGGGTTTCAATTAGAGCCGAACGCAGACCTGTGCATTTCCTCTTTATATCGATATTAATGAGCAGCGTTGAGTAAAGATAAAAAACCCTCATGTCTTATTCATTAGCGAGTGAGTGTGGGAACGAGAGAGGAGAGGAGTAAAGTGTGCGTGTGGTTCTCTTGAGGCTCAGGTATTTGAAGCTAAAATCAATGAGAATGAGTTAAAGAGGCTCTCGCTCACTCTGCTTCATCTCCGGCTCTGTCGTGGTCGGTGCGGTCACTTTATAACATGAATTAAATCATCTCTCCTGTGTTTAATGTCCACATATGACAAGAAATACAGACAAACAGTCACATTGAAACCTTTTTTTAAGTTTGTGAAGCAACACTAATCACAGTTTCCCAGTTTCTTTATTTTTGGGGGTCCTGATCAAGTTGTTCTGATCACAGTTACATGAACAGATCTTGAACATTTTTTTATTGCCACAAGTTTGACCACTGAAATGTTTTTTTCAGTCACTGATTAACTGTCACAAATGGCCTAACTTGCACCAGTAAGAAAACACAAAATCAAATTCATTGAAAGATTAAAAAAAGATTGTGGTGGTGAGATAAGAAGACAAAAATCAACGGGGCTTAGGTGAAAACTAAATTAGATTTTTATCTGTAAAGAAAGACGAAGATATGAGTTTACGCTGTGATGTCTGACCACATTTAAAGGCAAAAGAGTTTACATTTGATCCGAATGGTCACACTGAATGTGGCTACGTAAAAAAAACTATCACAGAGAAGGGGCGAGGCCATTGACATAAATAAAGATGGTTGCCATGCCTGCCTTTCCGCCCGCTGTACGAAAATTAAAACCGAAATAACCGGTATAGTCTGTGCAGTCGTGATCGGGGTCGGAGCCGTGCTTTCGAATTCTTGCCCATACAGCTGTCCGACTCAATCGTGAGCAGAACTCAGCTGTTAATCATGAAACACCCTTTTTTATAGCATAATGTAACTAATTAAAACCAAACTGATCAGAAAAATGAACACATGAACAAACATCAGCATGATCGTAATTATCTAAAATGACAGAAGCCATGTTTGGGAAATGTTTATTTGATGTGTACTTTCAGTTTGGCTCATCTCCTTTCTGTTAACATAAAGGGGGCAGGGTTTATGACCTATACTGCAGCCAGCCACCAGGGGGCGATCGAGATGCTTTGGCTTCACTTTTAGGGCGCTGTCATCTGGTCCGTTTCTAATCTATATCAATGGATGAGACGTGATGAATTGTACAAACGAGGATAACCGCGCACGCTCTCCTGCAAGCGATTCAGGGTGTCGCACTCACAAAAACACAAAAAGTGACAGAAATAGTTGTGTGAAGAATTAAAAAAAAAAAGGATCTAACAAAAGAGTACAAACTTGGCCTCCTTTCTCACTTGTCCGATTTCTGCCCGACATGGACGTGAATGTCAGATCGTCTGTTTCAGAAAGTTACAACCACATTAATTCCAGTGTTATAAATCTGTGAGGGACGGAGGTTTTAGACGCTGTCTGACGATCTGATGAGCGGTTTGTTTGAAGCATATTGACAGTTCGCACTGACTGTACATGTCTGACAGCTCACAACCTTAAACTCTGGTTGTTTTTGTCAGTTTTCTCTTGCATGTCTACGAGTGTGTGTACTGAGGACCTGCGTATGTGTCTGTGTAAAAAAAAATATAACAAAGGACTGGAAAACACTGAATTTCCCCCAAGGGAATCAAAGCAATTCTTCTTCTTCTTGTTTCTCTACTATTTCCTCTCCAGATGAATGTGAATCTTTCCCTCAAATCAAACCCACGTGTATTTTTGTGGCGTCTTTTCCATCGACTCTGTTTGCAGTCGCGTTACCTTTTAACCTTTGGCCTCGTCGACCCGCTTAAACTTAAATTGCACTTTTTCATCATTTGCATAACTGCGAGGTTCCGCCTGGCATTCATTTTGTCATCTGTCCGTGTGTTTTAAAGTATATCTCTTTAATTACAGCTACACGGAAACACTGAGCGTGACAGGTTGTTCAGTTTTGTGGGAGAAAATAGTTGCGCACTTGTAGCCGCGATGCAAAAGACAATGTTCTTTATTTTATCAACGTTTTGATGTGACAGCCGTCTTCAGGGTATTGAAGGACAAAGCAGCTAAACAGACATTGAATGGAGAGTAGGAGACAATAAGAATATTGTCTATTCTTTGGTCTGCATCTCTTAAATATTGGTGTGTGTTCCTGCCTCCTACCACTCATGAAAGTTCATTCAGTTTAACAAAAAAAGAAAGAAAAGAAAAACTTTGCTAAAGCACTGGAAAAGTGGACCTTGATCAAGTTCTCCCAGTAGAGTTGGAGCAGATTCTACAGAACTACAAAGAAATATGATCAGAATACCAATTAGGATTATCTGATTATCAGAATATGACTTGAAGGCTTCTCCTTTGTCTTCAAAATAGTTAAAGTATATATTGTATACCCTCGTGGTATCACCTTACCCACATTAACCACCACCCAAGAGGACACCAGAGTCATTCTGTCAATTATAAATGCAGTTATTTTGGCCCCTCGCTGTGACTCTTTCACCTGTTTTCATCTGTGACCTTTCTCATTCACACTTGGCGAGGCAGCGCAGCACTTTATAACTCATCTATAATTGAAGACTCGCACCACTTTGTCTTTTTTTTTTTCTTTGCTGAATAAGTGACTGCAAGGAAAATGTTCCACCTTGCACTTTAATTACTTGCTAATTGTCAAGTGTTAAACTCTCAGAAGCTGTTGGGAGGAAATCGAGTCTGTTTTTCTGAGAAGCAGTGGTGCTTTTTAAATAGGAGGCTTTGAATTTCTTCATTTTAGGGGCAACTCGGCTTTTAGTGTTGTCAGATTTTGAGGGCACAGAGACTAAATACCAGGGCAGCAAGGCCATCCAGTAAAATCATTTTAAGACAATGAATTTAACTTACGGGTTAAAAAATGATTTTATTTTTATTAAAATGATTTGTTAATGCTAAACACAGGGGCACTCAGTCAGTCAGTCTACATAATGACTTCACACTAAGTAGTGTGGGATATATAATGATTAATTATCTCAAAATAATGAGTTAGAGTCTTAAAATAATGAGAAACTTTCTCAAAACAGTCATTGAATAGTAACGAGTTTAATAAGTTTCTTGTTATTTTGAGATAAAAAGTCATTATTTTCAGGTACTAACTCATTATTATGAGATAAAAAAGTCATTCTTTTGAGACAATTTCTCATTATGACTTACAGGATCTTTTTTTCCCCTCATCACATTGGCCATAGAGAGACACCACATCCCATTTGATACCGTTAACAGAGACTCCAGTCTGCAGTGTAAACCACAGAACTGTAGAGGAACATCAGACTTCATGATCAAAGAAAGTTTATATCACGTCCACACTGTCCACATTCACACGCTGTCTTTCTCCGACTCGTCCTGAGCCATCAGGTTCCAAATCTAACTCGATACTGGCCGTGTGCACAGAGAGAAAAAAATGAGCTGAAGGAGTGTGGGCGGGGCATCAAGGCCACTGGTGTGTAGTCTTTTGAGGCGGCCATGGCCATCGTGAAATTCCTGCCTTAGTGAAGAAGTGAGTGTTTGAAAGCTCAGTATAGAAAATGTGAACTGCAATTTATTAACCACACTGTCGTGGGATTTTACATATTATGTAATTGGTGAAATGAAAACATATTTACAGAGATTTCACCAACAACTCCTACAAGGTAGAGCCTTCACATTGTTTCTACAGGAGCCTGTAAGGTTTTCTTTTGTTTGCCATCCAGTGTCCAACCTTTCCCCTTCTCCCTCCAGTCTGGGTCAGCAAACTGGCTGGCGGGCCCTAACTGTCACAACCAATCAGGTTCCTCTTTACGGTCTGTCACAGCCAATCAGAGCGCCGCGGGTCTGTGGGTGGTTTAGTGGCTTCCCCTCTCCAAAAATGATCCGGGTTAAACAAAAGGCGAGGCCTGAGGGTCGGCGACTCGCCAGCACAGGCTAACAGCACTTGGCCTTGAGGCGCCATCACCCCGAAACAATCAGTCTGACACACACACGCACACACACACACACACACACACACATAGACAAGCCAAAATCTTCTCATTATGACCATCCACACCCTTCACCAGAGGAGTTGGAAGCCACCCCAATTACCAGTGGGTTATTTTGGCAAAGAGACGACAACACGCACACACACGCACACACACACACACACACAGACGGACACACGCACATAAACAAACTGATAGACGTGCAGTGTGAAGAATCTCCTTACATAACACTGTTTGATTATCTCCTGTAAAGTTGGATGGAAACAAACAAAGACTCTTTTTATTCAGTCGGTTTTGTCTCATTTGGACCCAGACTGAACCGACTCGTCCCGACTCGACCCGACCCTGACCCTGCCAGTTGATGTCTAGTCTGCCAGGTCGCTGGCTCTAATTGGGTAAAAGATGCTGGCCATTGTTGGTTTTGCTAGGCTTGCACTTTGGAAGAAATAATTGCCAAATTGTGCCCTTAAAACAGTCTCTTTGACTCATGTAGTCTTTAGAAAGATTATTTAAATAGAGTATTGAGAGAGAGAGAATTGAGTTTTTTTGCACCATTCAACATAAACAAATCAGTCATTACATCATCTGATGTAATCATGATCATCATAACCATTTATAAGCAAAACTTTGCAGCGTTCTCTGGGTTCAGCTTGTAAAATGTGATGATTGGCTGTTTTTCACAAACTGAATATCTTTTGATTTTTTTGGTGTTTGTCAGGCAAACCAATGACATCACTTTTCACATTTTCTCTCATTTTATAGAGCGAATGATTAATTGATAATGAAAATAATTAGTTGCAGGGAGTTGTTGTCTTTGGTGTTAAACAACCACCATAGCTGATGAAAGTCTATCTGACGTGATTCAAGGACGAGGTAATATAAAGTTTAATTCATGTTTATATATTTTGACATGTCTGCAGACTTCTTTCCTGAATCTCTAATGTAGAGCGCGTCGCCTGTAAGGAACTAGCTGCTTGCAGGAAAAGCCTTGAATAAATTAGAGAAACATTTGGGATAATGTGAGTACACAAGCATTTTTAGACATTTTACTGCAGAAACATATGTGATAACTTTAAGCTTGTATGAACTTGTTAATCAACAGTTGCACTTTAGAGGTTTGGTTCATCAATAAAATGCTGCTGAAACAGAGACATAGTGACTTTAAAAATAAAAAAAATCATCTCTAATAGCATCACTCTCGTCTCACCCTTTCACACAAACTAAAGATCAGCAATGGATCAGGCTTCATATAGTCAGTCCATTAAAGAAAGTGCATGGATGAGCCAAAATCTCAATCCTGCATTGCGATTATGAACCAATCATAGTTTCCTCTCATTAAGTTCATTACTGTCATGTGTGACACCAGGGCTGCAGATAACAATTACTTCCATTATCAGTTCATCTACTGATTATTCTCCCTATTAATTAAACTTTTTTTTGCAATAAAAAGTCAGAAGATTGTAATAACACCGGTTAGAATTTACCAAAGATATGAACATATACATCGATCGCTTTGAATTTTTGTTTGAAAAAAAACTTCATTATTGAAGTAGTTGCAGATTAATTTTCTATTATAAAATAATACCAGCCTAAAATTTGTTGTGCAAATTTATGACTGTAAGCTCAAGGACCTCTTGTGGTTGTTAAATTACGTTTGCTAATCGAAATATTGGTGATTACGAAGAGGTTATATCCAAATATTCTTCTTGAGTTGCTTGGCGGAGATCTGCACTCAACTGAGCGACCTCTTCTAGTTTGTTTTGTCAGGAGAAAGTGGTGATTATTTTCCACTATCCACCGTAACCGGCAGAAATCTCACTCCAAAACAATCTTTTTATGAATTACAGTTCGTGATGACTAAGTTTCATAACACATGGGACCTTGAATTTGGGGCTTCAGTGAAGTGGAACACATCGGCCCTTTTTGGTCATTACTTTAAATCAGTTCTGAATTCTTTAGCGAAATCTGATTTTCCAACCGAGTAAAAACTTTGACTAAAACTGTGCAGTGTGATCATAAAAATCATGGCTCAGTGTGTTCATTATGGACTCATTAATTGTTCTCATGTGTAGTATTAGAATCTTACGGTTTGTTTGGAAATCACGGTCTTGTTATGATTCATTTCCTGTTGTGTTTATCACACAGAGCCAAGAGAGATAATGAGACAGCGAGGGAATGTGGCTCGCTTACATTCAATATTTTCACATTACTTCGGTCTATATTGGCTGTATATTTTCTACATTAACTGCAGTGCGTCAGAGTTAATGGAAAATAAAGCTGTTGTGTACAGATGTGATGCAGAATTTACTTTCTCCGGCTTCTGCAAGAGCCTCCACGCTGCTCCGAAACCAGCTGTCCGTCAAAAGGTTCCTCCTCGTTAATCCAATTAGGCTAACGAGGCGGTGAAAGAGAGACAACTCCACTTAATTGGAGCTCAGTCCAGAGATGCACAGTGAGGATTCTGGCAGACTGACACCGCTGTGGTCTCCAGCAGCAAGACTGCCTGAGTTGTGATAGTTTGTGTGTGAGTGTGTGTACCTGCCAATGCTTGTGTATAAAAAAGTTTGTTTGTTTTACTGTTGTTTTATAAGTCTTGTTAGGCAGTAATGCACGGTGAAATCTTTGCCTAGATAGGCAGTGTGGCATATGTCTGGAGCTGCAACAATTAGTCCATTAATGGAGTAGTCGATCAAAAGAAAATTGGTTGGCAAGCGTTTTGATAATGCGTTAATAATATTAGTCAGTCACTGGTTCCAGCTGCTTAAATGTAAGAATTTCATGTAAGAACGTCACTGAGCTCTGGGAGATTGTGATGAGCAATTTTCAGAAGACAAAACAATTAATCGATCAATCATGAAAAAATAATAAAAAAAAAAAATCAAATTAGTAGATAATGAAAACAAACATTAATGGAAGCTGTATCCCTACATTCAGTTAAGGCTGGAGATATACTTGCTGTTTAACCACACGTTTGCATTAGATATGTGCAGCATTAATTTCTGAGGATGTGCACAACCATCGCCTCAAATGGACGCAGTACAGATATGGGAGACAGCCGTGATGCGCAGTGGGGCGTAAGCAAATGCATAGTTAAAAGCAAGTATATCTCCATTCTAACACAGCAGCCCAAGTTCATATTACGCTTGGATAGATAAGATATAGTCGACATTACTGCTGCTTAGTAAAGCTAATTCACAATCAAACCTCAATCAACGGACACAACTAGCTTACACAGTGTAGACTTATGCAGCATAATAGATGTTAATAAAGAGAGACTAAGAGAGTCACTGTGACTGGAAATGTGGGAATTTTTTATGTTTGTCAATGTAACAGGTCTTTTTAACATTTTCTTCTTTTATCTTTGCACTGTGCACGTTGATATGGAGCCTGTGCTGCTCATCCAGGGCCATGTCATTATGACCAGAGGCAGACTTACCATTAGGCAAACGTTAGCAGTTGTCCTCAGAGTCAAGCCACCGTGTAAACAAATGTCTCAGCGTCGTGCACAAACCATTGAAAAATTAAGTGAAGCTATCCTGATGGTGCTAAAAAAAAAAGAGGAAGCAGGAGAATATGACAGACAATACCTGCCTCAGCCACAGCCCATGAGGATCTAAGGATTGAAAAAGACGGAGGACAAAGGGTGTCGAGGGCACCGTGCCTATGTTTGCCCCGAAATGACTAGATCAGACCCTGAATGCAACTTTTGCCAAAGGTTTTCAAGGCGATCAGAGAATGAGTCTGTTTGAAAATTTAGTGTAACCTTTTGCCACTTCCATTGGGTGAGATCCTGCAGGTCAGCTGTTGGACCACTGCTCTTTTGTCTTCATAAGACAATGTTGACAATCTTGATAAGGAAGAAATATCCACACTGACTGCTGCCTTTAAACTAACCACGCTAGAAAGTGCAACTCCAGAGCAATGCAAAATAAAGGTCAAAACTGTAGCTACTAACCATATGGTCTCAATATTTCTTTTTAATAGATGCTACTGGTCTTTAAAACCTGGCAGCCATCGCGACATGACATGACAAGCTAACCGGTTATCTCACTCATGGTAACTTAAAGCAGATGGTCATAGTCTACACGTCTGCTCTAATAACAATTAATCCTGAGGAGAAGAGAAATGTCTGTGCCAAATTTTATAGCAATCAGTCCAATAGTCCAATATGTTTCACAAAAAAAACAACAAAGTGTGAACCGCATGGTAGCAGAAGAGGAAAACTCAGGGGATCACAAAAGTCATAAAGATTTATCCTTTGGCCAACTGAATGTCTACTAAATTTCATGACCAAAGTCCAGAATGACAAACAACAACAACAACAACAGAGCCTAAAATGGCCCAGATGAAGATTGTGTTATAAGAGACCAACACAAAAAAGCTTCAGTGTTCAACCCATGTTAGTTAATGAGTATTCCATATAATGATGACTCCCTGTTACAAATTACACAAATATGTGGGATTGGAAGACGTTAAACGTCTCTCCACGAGAGGTCTAACATTAATTTCCCTTGTTGTAGTGGGAGTGTTGCTGGTGAACGTTCCTTGACTGACAGGTGACTCACGCTCAGCTGTGTCGGTTTCCTGCTCCACCTCTGTTTTATCCAAAATTGGCTTGTGAGATTGCAAACAATGCCAAAAATGAAGCAATGGTAAAATCGTCCTCATCGTCCTGTGAGTGAGCTGATGATGTCCATGATTTTTTTTTTTTTAACAGCCTGAGTGCAGGATGGTTTTTGCTGGGACCAGCAGCTCCACAGGTCGGTCGGTCCACAAAAATTTCCCACACTTTGGTGGCCACAGTTTTCATCCTAGGAGGCTGAAATTTGGCATGTAGGTCAAGTGTGTGTATGTGTGTGAAATTGTGTGTTTGTGCTCATGCCAATTTACTAAAAGGGGGCGTGGCAAAGGGAGTGGTCTGTAACTCCCAAATGGATTCACGGAACATGACCAAACTCATGCCCTTTACCGTTTCTCGTAATTCTTGTGGGTAGGCACTTCAGCCACTCCCCCTTTCATAACTCATGAATTGTTTGTCATAGAGCCTTGAATCAGGCGTCATAAGCCTTGGCAGAGAGTTTCTTTTTCCACCGGTGTGATTCAGTCCCACTCCTTATACTTTCGCCACAGAGGTCAAGTGTTTGTGTGTGAATGCATGCACACGTGGTTGCATGTGCGTACGTAAGTCGTGATCGCTGATCGCAGCTGTTGTGAATTCACGTTTGTTAATACAAGGTCTAAAGTCCCACTTCCAGTCCTCCATCTCCCCCTAGAAGCCCGCATTACTGTGTTTTTTTCCCGTAAACTCTGGAGGATTGCGGGTCAGAGTTCACTTTTGATGCTTGATTGAGGAATATAGATTTTAAGAACCGTTCCAGAGGTCGAAATTATGAATCACTTTGCTGTTTCAGCTTGCACATGTTGACGTCATATCCTGATTTTTGATCACCATCTGCTGTTTGTGCACGTGTGTCGCCCATAGTCATTATCCTGATGATGATAATTGATGTTTTCTATTACTGGCCATCAGGTGGTGAAGCAAAATCCAACAGAAATTAGGCAGTTACAAACCAACTTCTGGTTGTTATAGAGAGTGTGATGATCAGGTAACCTGGCGAGCGTTATGATCATGTATACGGGGATATTTCTGATGTACAGCGGCAAAGAAAATGAACTTCACAAACTGCATTTGGTGGGGTATCAGCATGCAGAAAGTTGTCATGAATTCATGGTAAAACAGTTCCAAACCCTGATTAAGATCAAATTATTTTACAAAGTGACCCGGATGAGTGTAACTACTGCACCTCTTTAATAAAAAGACGCAGCAAACTGTAGACAGAACCTAACTGTTCCATGAATGACCCGGTTTCTCATGTGCCATGTAAACGCCGTATCAGGATACTAATATGCATGTAAGCAAACTCAGTGATGATTCAGTAACCTCAGTACAGCTTGAGGATTCTGTGTCATGCACAACAAAGTGGTGATTTATGTATTTACACACTGAAACATGTAATTTTCCAAATTTTGAGTAGCACGTTCCGGGTATCAACTGTATAAAACCTGGAGCCGTTTCGAAGCTCTCGGTAGTCGCTCTGACATCGCCATCTTGGCAGTGCGTCTTGGAGTGTGGGTGGAGCTGAGGCGGCCAAGTGAAGCAGCTAGCCTCCTGTGACAGCACCCACCTGTCACTCAAAGCGGGCACGCCCTTAATAAAGCATTACTTTTAGCTTTAATATAATTTAAACGGGTGAGATTGCAGCTTGGTTGCTTCTTATACCAGGAGCATCACTCTGTAATATAAAAGTCAGCTGAAGCAGTGTGAGATTTGAGGCCAGTGATAGATTGAAGACTTCTGTCAAGGGTTTTCCCCTTACAGAGACAGACAGGCAGAGTTGGAGTAAAAGTCCAAGAGTCTTTCATGGACCATGAAAGCATCTCCCGTCCTCTCACCATCCCTCTCTCTGTCACATCCTCCCTCTGCTTTTCTTTTCCGGCTCCGTCTCTTTCTTCTCCCTGTCATGAAGTGTCACTTCTCCTCGTCCCTCGTTACCGTCTCTCCTCATCACCCCCTGTCATTCTCTCTGGCAGCCATTACTGTCTGTTTTCCCGTCTGTACGGTTTGTATTCATCTGGCTTGTTGAAGCAGCAGGAGGAGTTAGTTGTGTTGAAGGTTGACTGGTTTCCCTGGGAGATTCACCCAAACACTGCGCTCATCCGGACAAACTGTCACTTAATGAGGGTATTGCTGTCAGGTGTGTGTGTGTGTGTGTGTGTTTGACAGAAAACACAAGCGAGAGATAAAGCAAACGAAGGTGAGTGTGATCGTTTTGATGTGTGCTTAAGAGAGAGGCGAACTTTTACGGTCTTGAATCCTAATTTCATGGTGAGCATCAAGCGTTTAGTGTGTAAAATGCTCTTGTGTAGTAATAGTAAAGCCTGTTTCGTGTGTGTGTGTGTGTGTGTGTGTCAGTGTGGTTTTGGCATATTATCCTGGGCTGCTCAGTTGATGTGTTAAACAGCAGTGGATTGTGGGACTGCTGGAAGGATTAGCCCCAGAACGACCCCGGCTTCAAAGACGCAGCTCGCTGCTGCTGCGCCAGAAAACAAAACCTTAAATAAACTGAAGCCTTCAACCTGTCAAATGCCTCGTGGCTGAAGTGACAGCCTCACGCTTAATGATGACAGCATCACATGCGTGCGTCCGTATGCATGTATAATATGTTTTGGTTCGTTTTGTTTTGAAGGATATCTGTTGATCAGTGTTTATTGAGGAACTATTTTGCAGGCTTGCTCTTTCAGCAAAGGCACTGCCCTGCTGTTCATCAGCGCTTGTCAGAAGATAAAGTAGCTCACCGGCAGCCTGCAGCTGCATTATTCACTGATGGAGCTGGAGATGCATCCACTTGGCCCTTTGCTAAGCCCCTCCTCCAAACAGGAACTGTCCAATCATCATACATTAGCAACAGTAACTATGGTGCTGCAGGCCTGTCAAGCTTTGCATTTTTCCACATGGTGAAGCAGTGTGCATGGAGCTCTAAGACGAGCAACAACCTACATCCACAATGTACATGTCCGACTAGTGCTGGTCTTTTAGTATTAGCATTATATCATATACGCGGCTGTTAAGTAACTTTAGATATTTCAGATCCTTTCGCAGGGTTCTTGTTTTAAAATGTGTCAGATGGAAACATTAAGTAGTCAGCTGGAGACGAACGTCTCAGCTGACTCAAGGAGTTTCAGCATTAGCATTAGCTTACATTAGCTAGCTACACTTGAAATCTGCTAGCAAGAGTCGTCATTTTGGCTGACAAAATCCATGGTCGTCAGCTGGAAATGAGAGGTCGGCCTCAGTTAATTTCTCTGTGGAAATCAGACCTAGTTTTTCAACAATTATTCCCAATTTCAGTGCTAAATCTGCCACCATTATCAGTGTAAACAGCAAACGTGTGGTGTGAGAGATGTAGCTACAGTAACTAAGGTGGGCGGAGCTCAGAGAAGGATTTAATTCTTTGACTGACCCTCGCTCTCCACCGTCGCTACAGTTATCTAGCAGCTAACTTTTTACACAATTCTGCTTTGTTCGTGTCTAGAGGGGATATGTGAAACTTACACGTGCAAACTAATTATGTTTTATAATGTGACAACAACACTGTGGTTAAAATCAGTGTAGATTTAAGGACCAAAAAAAAAAGACTCTCTGGTGTTTCCCTATTAGACACGACTCTCTGCTATGAAGAATGCAGGAGGACGTCATAGTAACATTGCATGAACAGGGACTTTTTATTTGTCTTCTGTGACAGTGGACACAATATATGACTGTCCAGTAAGTATTATTACATGCTTATCCAGCCACATTACAACTGATAAAAGTAACTCAACTAACCCTTGTATTATGAAGCACTTCACTGTTTCTGCAGCAAGACAAGACGATGGCAGAGCCGTCAGTGTTGGAAAAAAAAATGCTTAGATTGAAAATCCAATTGAATCGTGATCTTAAAATCAAAATAGGTTTGAAGAATCATGACACCCCTCATACAGTGACACAATCTGATCCTCTTTACTGACAAGAGGAGCCGCTGCTGATGGAGGAAAAAGCCTCGCTCAAGGGTACTTTGACAGGAGATTCTGAGAGATAACATTTAGACTTTCCTTCCACAGTCACCCTGCAGCAGCAGGAGGAATATTTTAATATATACAATGTGTTATCACACTGAAAAGCAGAACTAATTTCTTTAAAATGGAAAATAGAAGCTGAGCCAATATCTCCTGTGAAGATGCCGTCTGTGTGTACAAGTCTATTCCAGTAGCTTGAATATTGCACAGGTCATAGTGCTTCTAATCTTGACTTTCTTGGATCATTATGTTGCGATTTTCATGCAGGTTTTTCAAACAATTGTCAGCAGTCACAGAAATCCTTATAACTCGACCATAACTCTGGTGTCTGACAGGGAAAATCTGTTGCTCACTCTGTCTTATTACCCTCATTTGCTGTCATCTCTCCATTTTCTATCTAATAAAGGCATAAAATTACAAAAATCAATCCATCAAAGAAGAAGCCAAAAAGAAGAAGACCAATTCCTCCTCTCAGTATTATTCTCAATAGACCAGAATGCAGTTAAATCACATGATTAATTGCGCTGGAAGTTACTTGTCTGGAAAAACTCTTAACTCATCGTTGCTGTTCTTTCCAGCTAAAGGTACAACCTACAGTACAACTCAGGACATTCCTGGTGGATGAATGAACTCCCCGATTTCCTAATTATTGTCTTGATGTAACTGAAAAACATGTGAAACAGAAAAATTTTATGATGTCAGCTGGAAATTCTTGAGATGCCAGAAGTGTGAAGTCTCATTTTCCAGTAACAACTAATGAATTACAGCTCAGTCTATAATATAAAATGGACAACTTGGTTTAAAAAATCTTCTTATTATAACTTTTTCTTGTTGTTTGGGGGGAGGTCAGTTGAAAAAGCTGCTCAGACATTTTATATATTGACAATGTCTCGAATGATTAAGTCACAAGTTTGTGATCTGTTGGCCATCTTGAAGGGATAGTTTGTATTTTTTGTAGTTGTATGAGTCAGTGTATTACTTACAGTCGATGGTGGTCAAGTTTGTAGAAGCAGCAGCAGCAGGACCAGTTTAGGAAGCTAAGCGATGCACTGCTGTGGACACGGTCAGCAGCAACATGTATTTTAAGCGGGTTTACACTGTGCGATTTTCGGGTGAGCCATTCTCACAGTCCTACGACCAAAGAGCCCGGGACCAAAGTTTGACAATGTCTGAAACTTTGAAGAACCATCTCACAATATGGCTGCTGCTGCGACCTGCATCTACGAACCAACCAATAGGACTTCACAAACGTGCATTTATATATGTTCTTTTAGCAACACTGAATACTTAACGTTACCTAAAGCTCTCTTTGTAAAATTGGTGTCCCATGTTGGCCTCCTTTCCCTCATCACAACCAGGTCCACACTCTCCTCCTTCTCCTCTTATTTAGCTTTTTTCCATAAATACAAATATCACAATGTTTGATTCAGTGCTTAGCTTCATTAATGCCACAGATGTTTGACGCATGTTGATGACGTTTTCTTGTATCATAGCCGATAATACCGTAGGTGTGATCATCACACAGTCTACACAGACTTCATCAAACATGATGTCATACCCAAGTTTATTAGATTCATGTTGCACAGCGTGGCTGCGATAAACTTATAAGACTGCTGAAATAACACAGTCTGTAGGCGCCATAAGCCACCTAAAAGAATCTCTGTCAACTGCAACTAACGATTATTTTCATGGTCGATTAATCGGTCAGTTACTTTCTTGATTAATTTTCTCATTTAAAAATGGTGAAAAATGACAATCAGTTTAATTTTCTCTCAAAAAAATTACTCAAACTGATTAATCGATTATCAAAATAGCTGGTGATTAATCTAATAATCAAATATTTATCGATTCATTCATTGCAGCTCTCACGTCAAATCTATGTCAGTTTAAGTCTGCACTATTTTCAGGATATTTTCACCACACCACGTAAGGCAAATATCGCTCTTTCCAAAGCAGACCGACATTTTAACTCGCAGAACTGGGAAAGTTGCTCATCATCATGTGGTTTTGGAGACTTTGAACTAATCCAATAAAACACTGAGGCAGCAGTAGACAAGCAACTCCTGTGTTCTGCGACGTGACATTAATGTATTTGCCCGTCGGTTTAGTCTAGTTGCTATGTAGAGTAAAATTTGGCATAAATGACGGTGGTTTCCTGTCAGAAAAGGTTGTCCTTCAGCAAGGTAAAGTGGTGAAAATACTCTTAATAGAGCGTACATTAAACTGATGTTGAAATATGTGCCAACTGCCATAACACACCGACTATGTCTTCTAAAAATCCAAATGTAGGAAAATGTAGGAAATCAGTAACTGACGTATGAGAGATTGTGCCAGGGGTTCTCGGTAAGCAGTGCTTCTTTTCTTTTGTTTCTGCTGCAGTTCATACATGATAAAGTTATTAGATTTGTGGTTTGTTAATATCTGAGGGCGTGTACCTTTAATGCCTGATTGTTCCCAGTTCAGACATCACGTCATGGAAGTCATAAGACTTTGGTGGAGGTCATAATAAATGATACACTACTGGCTGCGTAAATGGAGCCTCGCTGAGTGTTGAGGAGACATTTAGAAACGGACAGATTAAAGTCCCAGAGGGTCAGAGCTTATCTTCAGTCAGCAGAGATCCTCACAGATATCCTCACATATGCCATTTGGTGGAGGCTGTTTACCAAAGCTCCTTATACGACCACAAGTACACTCATTTATTAACCAGGGGTGATCAGGGTGGGAATTTAACCCCAGACCTCAAAGACATGAATGTATACGATCCAAAAGAAAAGGTTGAATAAGTCTGATATGAAGCCTTTTAACGAGCACAGATGACTCTGACGAAGCCACTGACGGGATATTAAAGGATAACGCTGGTGTTAATTTATCATTTCATTATTAAGTTGATGAGATTTCTCCACAGATTAATGCTTTTATGAAGACAGGCCTTTTAGTCTGATGCTTATTAAACACCAGTTGTTAATAATATTGTACGATCAGAGATGTGACTGACATTTCGCAGTATAGACGACGTCAGTCCCCATAAAAGACCTTGAAAAAGCGATTTGTTATCAAAAAATGAACACAAATGATTAGTTAGTTATTTAGTGGACAATAATGTTTCTAATTAACTATGTGGAAAAATGTCTTGTTAAAGGAGTCGTGTTTTACAAGTATTCCCACATTTTAATTTATTTTCCAGTGATCCACTCAAAACAAAGTCATGTGCTTTCATTATTTCAAAGTCATATTTCTCCGATTTGGCTTGAGACGGTGGAGTGTTGAGTACTTTTCCAGTTCTATTTGAAATTGAAATGGTCTGATCCAATTGTTGAAAGAATGGCATCTTGGCATCGGAAACACGTTTCATGAAAACTGGGACAAAACCCAGCAGCAGAGCTTCTAACATCCTCGCCATTGTTGCCAGATTCAGATTGGACTTCAGTTTTTAGACAGATTACGTTGATAAATTTCTCTTTTTGGGAAGCTTTTGTTGGATTTACAGTATATCCTAACAAAATATTGTTTTGCCTTTTGACTCGAAATAAATCTGCACTTTGTGGGCTGATGAAATGCATCCTGGGAAATGCAGTAGTAGTGGTAGTGGTTAATCAAAATTTTATCGAAATCGTGATATGGATGCGCAGCTTTTTTTTGTCATTGTGCAGGCACAATGAAATTGTAGTTGCGTCATCCTCAAATGGTGCTGTAGTTGCACATATTTGCAAAATGAAAATGAAATGACTGTCAAAATAGCATTTTATATTAAATATTGTGGTGCTGCAGAGGTGTCCTGGCCAACACATCATTCTCTAGACTTCAGAAAACATTTTTGTTCAGTACAGATCCTTGAAAAACATAACACACCATAATAATTTTAATGTGTTTTTCAATGAAAATGAGAATAATGATCCTTTCCTCTAATATGTTTCTTCAAAATCGTTCCACCCTAGTATGGAGCTACTTAGACGTTAACACAGTCATGGAGTTGTTTCAGAATAAAATTGACCTGCTGTGTTGATGATGATGAAAAAATGTGTGAACATTAGAGCTCTTCATCGTGTTCATTGTGTGGATTTCTGTTTGCACGATAATCAGGCTGAAATGTCATTTACTCTTCACCTCATGTTTGCTGATTTCTGTTTATGAGGAGCAGTTATTTCCAATCAGCAGTTTGTCTCCTTTCAAAATAAGGTCACGTCAATCAGAGAAGTTTTCCAATATTTAGTTGTTATTTCTGCAAGTCAACTTATAATCTCTGTAGCTGTATATTGATCCCACCCAGGCTTGTCTGCATTTTTGTGCCAATTTGTCTGACTCTTGGCAGAGGAAGATGACATCCTCTTACTGACTCCCGCCTCTTTGGTTTTTGCAACCAGGAGAAACAGCTATTGATAGGTGTGCTCCGAAACCCAAAATCCATGGGGACAGTTTCCTCCAAGTAAAATACCGGCAGCATCGTAATCAATACAGACTAATACACAAATATGTAAGAATCTGTATCTCACAAGAATGTTTGAAGGTAGCAGGATTTATCGATTCCTGTTTTTAAACACACCATTCAAAGTTGGTCGCTCTTTCCCGGTATAACGAACGAGAGAGCAAGAGAGAAAGAGCAGCAGTGGTCGAAAGATTCTGATTGTCTGTGAAGATTCTCAGTCATCCAGGTCATGGTATTCACTAAAGGTTATCGTAGGCAACTGGACCTGTTTAGGTTCTTGAGGACATTTAAGTTTATTTTCTGATTGTTTCACGACGGTTACGCTCTAAAACACAGATAAGATTTTGTGTGAATGCAGCCAAAGTGATCCTCAGTCTTTGTGACTCTAGCTGCAGGTCTCACAGAGAGAGAGAGCAGAGGAGAAAGTTGGACAATCTAAAGAGTCCCAACCTCACAACCTGTGCACGGTTATTGGCTGCCTAAAGCCTGACGGCCAGAGGCAACCCAAACACAGCAAAATAGTCTTGTCATGATTGACAGGAGTTATTTTTGTCTGTGAGCCTTTAATTTATGCGTTAACGTGGTTAGTTGGCCTGAGAGGCCCTCACTGTTCTTGGCGTGACTTATGTGAGGAGGCTCCAGGGTGCCTGAAGGTAACGATAAGCTGTCGACCTTGTTGATGTTCCCCAGTAACACACACACACACACACACACACACACTCACACATCGTCTGCTGCCTGTCTGGTGCTGTGATGACACATGAGACATATTATAAAGCTGAGCTGTGCCCATGTGTTCTTCTTTGTGTTTCATTTGAGTTTATATTAAAGTAAGGACGACCGAGGCTCATCGAGTTTATTCTTTTATTCATCCAAGTGAAGACTGAAGTACAAGTTTTCAACATCAGCATATTTCACTCAGCTTGTAGCTGCTGAATCCAAATGGAGACAGTTATGTAGTGTTTCTGTCAAGCTGTGAAAAGATGAATTTTTTGAAAGTTTAGCACAGAACCGCCACGACCTGCTGCTTGACTATCAGCACCCTCGCGGCTACGCAACAGGTGGCTGCTGGCCCGGCCAACTGGGATGCAGCGACTTAACACAACAGTAGATCTGTTCATTGCTGAAAAATGCAGATGGAGATTCAGAAGATAGTTTTCTGTGCCATAAACTGTCTTGTGCTATCTTGTCCTGGACTGATGCTGTTTGCATTGTGCTTGCTTCCTCCCAGGCAGTTAATAAGTATTTTCAGGTATCTCCTAACATTGTTATGCAGACGATATTCAATTAAACATTCAATTTAAGCCTCAGACATCACGCCATGGAAGTCGTGCTGAACACTCACAAACAGAAGTTGTTATTTCTGCCCCTGATGGTGTCGTCTCGAAGGTGATGGAAAGTCTTGAATTTTTATTCACTTGTTAAATGAGGTGGTGCTATGAGCCAGGCTTTTCTACCAGCTGAGAAACATCGCTAAACTCAGGGCCATTTTGTCCATAGCTGAGATGTAGAGATGATTAAACATGTGGTTATTTTCCATTTTCCATCTTCATGTCTGCAACTCCCCTTTCATCTGTCTGAGCTAGACATCCTTCAGCTGGAGACAAGAGGTCCAAAATGCTGCTGCCAAGCGTCTGACCAAGTCCTCCACAAGGTCTCATGTAACACCAACCCCTTTGTACACTGGCCCCAAATCAAATTGAGAATCCAGTTCAAGATTTTCTTTTTCAGCTTAATTTTTTATTGAAGGACAGACTCGAGTCATACAGTGCACGATAAAAGAAGTATTATTCCTTCTTTTCAACAGAAACGAACCCTCCCACCCTTACCTTGAATGACCGAAATTTACAAGATAAACACAATATCACACAGTGGTTTCATGTGAAAAAATAAAGCAGAGCAGAAAGTGGAAAAGTTCCAGTTAAAGGATGTAAATCTTCACTGTTTTCTCTTTATTGTTCACAAGAATGGATGTATAGATAGGAGTTAAATGGTAGTATTGAGGAGATAACAAGAAGAATAAGAACAAATTTTGTTCTTTATTTGAGAAAACATGAAAGAAAAAATATGATACATAAAACTGGTGGGATTAAAAGAAACCCCTGAGGGCTTGTAAGAAGAAGAAGGAACCCACCTACAGTAAAAATTAAAGGCTGTTACACTGCCATAAATGTACAAATTTTGAAGGACAAATAATACAACGATTAGGGAGAAAAGAAAAGTAATGATAAGAATAGTAGCAACGATGAAAGAAAAAGGAAAAACAAAGACGCCTGCGACATACGAACGTTCAAGTGCATGGTTTGCTATTCAAGCAGGAGCCCGTCCGTTCATCAGAAAGGGGTTACCATGTTTTCAAAAAAGATATAATCTCTGTTAGTGAGCTTGTAGCAAAGTCTCTTCATATGAATTATATTCCCCAGATCTCTGATCCACTGCTGGAGTAGTTTAGATATTGTTTATTTTCTTACAGTAGCTGCCTGAGTGTTATTTTACACTTTATTTAACCTCTGAATGACCAGTCTCTTCCGTGTCGTCCTCTGCTTTCTTACAGTACAATTGTCGAGACGATGTCTTGTCTGGGTCCCCTCAAGATCATCACCCCACCCCTGCAGGGAACCCCCCCGCAGAGTCTCCCAAATCCCCCCCTCTCCGACCCCATAATCCGTAATCCCAGCTCCTCACCGTCCAAGTACATTAGCGAATTATTCCTTTAATCCAAAGGGAGAACGGCCGTAAAGCAGCTTTCTGCATGACTCAACGAGCCACCCTGGGATGAAGTAATCGACCGGGGGGATAAGTATACAGCCAATCGCGTCTCGTTTTAATTTGTTTCACCTGTCGGGGTCAGTGCCAGACTCCTTGAGCTCCCCCTTTTTTTAATCCATCGCACGATGTAGAAAGACTCCAGCTTGTTGTGATGTCACTGTGTGGCGGTGGACAACTGCTGCTGTGTGAGGTTGGAAAATGTCTTTGGAAAGAGTGAAGCGAGCCAGTTGGTGATTGTATGTGTATGTTTGTATTTACAGTTCAGATACAAACAACAGCAGATGTTGCATTCAGCAGCCCAGCGCAGTTATTCTCTGCTAATATTTGCTGATATTCCTGGAAATCATATTTTTAGCTCCTCTGATCTAATTGTTGGCAGTGAATAAACATTTGCACCACTGAGATTAATTTAAATGTCTTTACTTCTGGAACTGAAGGATGAAAAGATGGAGCTATTTTCACCTCTCAGTCCCAGACCGGTTTATTTTCAACCCGTCGGTTGTTGAATTTTTCATAGTAATGGTTTCTGCGTCTTCTGATGTCATGCTGCTTCGTGTGGGATCAGCATTTTTTGTCTCCTCCTGGCTGCACAGAGGAGCATTTTTCTACAGTTTAAGCTGTATTTGTGTTTTCTGAGCAGTTTTATTCATCACACATATTTTTTTTTTTTTGATTCGGTGTGACTTGTGTCTTCCAAGGATATCATCATAACAAGAATCCAAGGTTGTTCATGTATCATTTAACAACAAGGTTGTAAATGGGATTTAGTTGTATTTCCCTCTTTGACTAATTGATAGAACAAATTAATTAGTAAGGTGGAGTGCTGAAGAAGAATTAGACAGCCTGAGGGAAGAAGCTGCTCTTCAGTTTGATGGATACTCTGATGTCCATAAATCTGCTCGAAATCATAGAGAAAAGATTTTCCTGATAAATCCAGAACTTTCCTGAGACTCTTCACGTTTTCTTCAGTATCAAAATAATCCAAGGTTAGTTGTCTGTACATCCGTGGGTACTTTAGGAACAGGAACTGCTAATTAAGCAATATGGTGTACTTTGCTGTCATTGTTGGCACTGATGGTCAGGTTGGTAATCATCAACATTACCAACAAAACAAAAGAAATGACCGGAATCTATTTATACTGTGGGGCGATTTGCTCTTTAAAAAAAAAAAAAAAAAACCAATTTTCTGTTCCCTGGAAACACTTTGGGTCTGACTAAGTGGATACTGGAAAACTATCAGTTTCATGATACTTTTTATGTAATAAAAACCAATTTACTACTTCAGCGAGTAGGCTGGGCCTTAGTAACGACTAGTCCCTGTTGAGTCAGCGGCCAACTTGAGCTAACATTAATGCTCTCTAGAGATTGTGGAATTTCCCAAACTGAATAAATACCACACATACAAACACAGACTGCTACGCTAGTTAAGTCTTGTTGTAACAAAGACATCAGCTGAAAGACAGCTGGTGGAGGATGCTGAACAGAGTTTCTGTGATCCAAACGTTTCCAATAACTCCAGAGCGCTGGAAAGTCCAAAATTTAACAAAAAAAGACAACATAATTATTTCAAGAATTCACAACATGTTTTTTTATCGAGCAAAATACGCTGCTTCCATTCAGCAACAACAATATTTTCACTGTGGTGAAAAAAAAAAACTGTTTGCTGCACCTGTATGAACAGGAGGGTCTAACAGCACCATAAATTAAGTGGTGGAGTAAGTCCGTCTCTGAAGGCTTCGCTCAGTAGAGATTGAGGAGATTCTCTCAGCGTTTGTTGCAAAAACTTTCCTGTCATATCTTCAGCTGTCCTGTAAAATCAAAGACATTAAAGCCCAAAAGATAGATAGATAGATAGACAGACAGAAGACAGACAGACAGACAGATAGATAGATAGATAGATAGATAAATAGATAGATAGATAGATAGATAGATAGATAGAGTAACTCCATTCACCAGAATAAAATGCACAAAACTCAGTTTTTTTAAATTTTCATGGATATTTTATACACTTTCAAGGGTATTTCTGCTTCTCCGCTGTAGATGTCTCCATAACGAGCCCTGCACTTCAGTAACTGGCCCATTTAAGAGCCAGAAGTTTTTTTCTTGAGCTGATCAATACAAACTGCGGTCGGTTCTCTGAGTGAAGCCATTTTCACCTCATTAAATTTGCTGAAGTTCACTCACCACTTTGTTTCTCTGCTTCTTTCTCCATCTGAGAGGAAAAAATCTTTTTCTTTTTTTTCTTTTTTTGGCCTTTATTCAGGTCAAAGTGGAGGCTTTCATTTCCATTGTTTTCCTTTGAAAGCTTTAAAACAAAGTGTTTTTTCAGTTGTTATATTTGTACTAAGGAATCTTTTTGTGTGTGTGTTTTTGTAGGAAATGTAGTTGGGACCAACGCCACTGAGCCGGACAGTGCGGCCAATGTCACCGCCCTGCTTAACGAGGAGGAGGGGCCTGTCAAGGTCAACGAGGTGAGCTTCTCAGCCAGTCCTGACACCGTAAGCACTGTGACCCCGAGGGCGGGCCGGATCCCCCGCGCCGGCGAGGAGGATGAGCAGAGCAGCGGCATGTTTGGAGAAACGGTGGTTCCCGCGGTGGAGGAAGTTGGCGTGGTAGCACCGCCCCAGCTCAGCCCTGATTCGGCTGAGACGGAGCACCTGCTGCCTAGCAACCCACGCGGACCAGAAGTCATGGAAGGTGAGGAGGAGGAGGATGAGGAGGAAGAGCGTCTGCCGCACACCGACCCGCCTTGGATTCACGCCAAGGACACAGCCGTGTTCGACCTGGATCGCCTTTTCACCACCACTTCTCCGCCCTCGGCCTCTAGCAACCCTTCTAACCCTGACGTCCTCCATGTGGACTTCTTCGACCCTTCCTCTCGTGGGCGCAGCCTCGACCTGGCCCCGCCCTCTCCTTCATCACTGGCCCATGAGCTGCAGGGCGGCGACCCAACCTCCTGGGCAATGCCGGACAACTACGACTACCTCACCCCCTACGAGGATGGCGTGTCCCCCACTGCTGATGAGTACACCTACAGCACCACGACCGATGCCTACGAGACCGACGAGGACCTCCGGCTCTCCGCTGGGTCTCCGGCTCGCTCCAGGCCCCGGGCTCCAGGCTCCGGCTCCTTCGTCCCTGGGGGGGCACTTCCTGGCGCTGGAGCTCCGGTACCAAACGTCCCCGTGGCGGCTCCTCCCGCATCCTCGCCGGTGGACGGGTCAGACGGGATGGGTGGATGCCGTGTGGGCTACCAGATGGTGAACGGAAGCTGCCGCTCGCCCTGCGACATGCAGCCCAACTACTGCTTCAACGGGGGACAGTGTTACCTGCTGGAGGGCATGGGAGTCTTCTGCAGGTACGATGCAACACAAACACAAACACATTCACTCAGGGATAAAACCATAAATTGCACACTGAACAATGAATGCATATACTTGCATTTAGGAAGTTGGAACCAGACAATGTTCGACATTTTTGCTTGAAAAGTGACTGCAACAATTAAGCAATTATGAAAATATTTAGCAAATAATTTTCTTTTGATTGACCACTTTAATAATCAACTAATCATTGCATTTCTCCTGCTTACATACCAAATCATGGTACAACACACCATTTTAGCCCTGATTTCCCACTCGCTGACAGTTTTTGGAGATCACCAACAAATACCCCAGAGATGCAATAATCCGTCACAGACGCCCAAGAGACGTCTAGTAGCTAACAGAATATCAGGAAATTATGAAAAAGGCTCCTTGATGTGCTTGGACCTAAGAAATGGCGGAAAATTTAAAGACCAGACGGACTTGTCAGGGATTCCTCCTAATGGACTATCTTATAATGTGATCCCTTGTTGCTGAACACTCAT